>CM062829.1:8075364-8092431 GCA_031772345.1 Himalopsyche anomala
TTTATATTTCGCAATCCTTGGATTCTCACTGTCAAGTTGATGCTATTTATACAGATATTTCTAAAGCATTTGACCGTGTAGACCATGATATTCTCTTAGATAAATTGAGTGCTGTAGGATGCTCAAACAAGATGATTAGTTTTTTTGTTTCCTATTTGTCAAATCGACGCCAATATGTTGATTACGCTGGGTGCGTATCAAACGTCTTTCCAACATATTCCGGCGTACCCCAGGGATCAAATCTTGGCCCAATTTTATTTCTTATCTTTATAAATGATATTATAGAATGTATACGTGGAATAAAGTATCTGCTCTTTGCTGATGATTTAAAACTGTTTTTACGTATCAGTAATGAGTCTGACTGTACTATTCTGCAACAGAATATAAATGCTGTTTTGAATTGGTCTATAAAAAACAAACTCGACTTCAACATTTCGAAATGTTTTTGCATTTCCTTCTCTCGCTCAAGATTTCCCATCTTATATAACTATGTGATATCTAATGATGCTTTAAAGCGTTTGTCTGAAGTTGTTGATCTTGGTATAAGATTTGACTCCTCTTTCAACTTTCATTCACATATTACTTCTATTGCACTGAGTGCAAGCAAACTTCTTGGGTTTATTGTTAGACAAAGCAAACCATTTGAAAACCCAACTGTGTTTCGCACGCTTTATGTTTCTTTGGTCTTAAGTAAGCTTGAATATGGATCCATCATTTGGAGTCCATATGAAAGTTCATACAAGCTGCAATTGGAGAGAGTCCATAAGAAATTTCTTAGATATTATTATTTCAAAAAATTTAAATTCTTTCCCTTTGATAATTCCTTAAATGAATACTACCCCACCAAATTTCTTTTAGGAATGTTATCATTTCACTCTCTTGAAGCTCGAAGATCGTTTTCAAGCTTAAAGCATTTTTCTCTTCTCCTTCGGGGCCGAGTTAATAATCCTGAAATACTCATAAATATTAATTTACATGCTCCCAATTTATTTTCACGTGGGCGAAATTATGAGCGAAAACTTTTATTTCTAAAAAATTATACCTCGCTTAGGAGGTATGAGTCTCCAGTTCCTAGGGTCGTTCGATTGATCAACTCATTGCCTAGTGAAGTGGATGTTTTTGGTGATAGTATTTGTTAACTGTTTGTGAAATTTTACTATTTTATTTCTTGATTTTTTGTGTTGATTTTTATGTATTATGTAATTTTATTTAATATTCTGTGTCTTTTATTTGTCAAGTACATGGCGAATTGGCGTAAGCTGTTATGCCATGTACCATAATTTTAATTTTAAACAATAAATAAATAAATAAATAAATAAATAAATAAATATATTTATGTGATCGAATATATGGTACTATTTATCGAGTATTTCAACAAAATCACTTTTGACAGTAAGTATATTTTTTATACATATCGCGCCCATAGTTTTTAAACTATGACAATTCAAAAAATGGCATTCCGATATAACTATATATAAAGATTAATATCTCTAACTAAAAGTGACTATTTTAAAAAATACTTGTAATCATATTCTTTCTCTTCTTATTTTGGCCTGGACAGTTAGTTATCAAACTAAAAATGTACATTTTTTAACTTTTTAAACCAGACCGTGTACTATTGGCGGGGGGGTAGATGTAAAAGAATCTAGTTGGATTTAATTTTTATAGAACTAATACTTCGTTTATATAAAATATTTATTTATAAAAATTAGGGACCAAATGAAAATCTTTAGAGGGCAGTATTATGGTTCCTCCTGGTAAAAATAATTTATAATTTTATGAGAACTATATTATTATAAAGTTATTTATTCAAAAAGTCAAAACTTTATGTAAAATAACTATTTTCAAATCGCCGTCGTTAAAATCTCCAACTGGTCCATATTCTTCCATTATCTCCTTTCAAAAATTTCACCCCTCGAAATTGATTTAATTATAAGCACACCAGTCACCCACCAATCACAAAGTGAGATCTTTCATCTCGCTTTGTTATTTGTAGGCGTGTCTATCGCAGCATCCGCGACTGGTTCACTCGATGGACCAATCGCATGATGAAGTGAAACCGGTTCAGTTATCTCGACCTTTTTTTGAATCTTGGAGAACGTTTCGAATTTGGACGGAGTTGATAAACTCAAATTAAATTTATGGATTTATTTGTACATTTGTTTTCAGCTTCATGTTACGAGTGTGTTTTTACCGTTCTTCCTATGAAAGTCTGTTATTTATTGAGGTAAGTGGCAGTAAACTCATTTTAAATTATTTATTATTTAAAATCAAAAATACAGGACATGGCATTACAGTTGACGCCAATTCACCATGCACTTGACAAATATAATTAAAATATAAAACAGTACATAATACACCAATATTAAAAAAAAAATGAACATACAAAATCATTAACTAAATATTGACTTATATAATGGCACCCCTAGTTTTAGTGTCGACGAATAAATTTATAGGTGAATAAAATTTATATACTAAATAGTTCTAATCAGTGCCGGCACGAGGTTATTTGGCACCCTAGGCAACGGTTATTGGCGCGCCCCCTCTTTACAAACTGTCCCACTTTTTTTCGAAATAATAAAAAAAAACAATTTGGGATTGTTAGAAATATTTTTTTAAATGCATGTCCGCTCCCAATGTGGAGCATATAGCCTCCTAGTGGAGGTATATTAACAGAAGTTTTTCTACGTGAACTGATTGTTACTCAGTCGCTCAATCTCTCTTTTTCGAATCATATATATTACGATACATAATAAAAACGTATTAATACAAACGTCAAATTATAATCTGTAGGAGTATATAAAAGTAATTCTAGTACACCATTTATGCGTCCCCTTATCAGGGGTGGGCTAGAGCGGGCTACGAGGCATTAAAATGCACAGGTTCCAAAAAGAACAGGCGAATGAAATAGCACTCTAAAAAAAAATAATGGCGATATTGAACAATTATTGGTTTAAAACACAATTTACTGAATTGTGTCGCTTACGTTCTTTTGCCGATTGTAGGTCGATATCGTTATAAAATTTCATTCTCTTAAATAAACTAATTAAAACTATACAAAACACAGGATTTTAGTAAAACCTCTGAATGAAAGTAACTATTTTAAACTGCGATTCATGACACGTGTGTAATGTCAACCTATACGCAGGTGGACAAGTAGATATTTTCATTACAACATAGTTAGCTATGTTGGTAGATAACTGCGTAGAGCAGTCTCTCACAACCAGTGGGCCGCAACTACCATGGTGCCGCCAAAAGTAAGCCAAACATTTAATCGATACGAAAAAGATCGAAAATTTTAATTTAAAAAATGGCTGATAATGTGAAAATTCTAGAATGATTTGATGTGACATCATTTAATGGTCCAACCATTAAAATCATTTTTTTTTGTATGCGTGTTCAGGCTTAACCTAAGGCTAGAGGTGCTTATTATTTAAATATTTGGGACCTATGGAATTTACTCTATAATATACTACTTTGATGTTTAGATTTTACATTTTTTTTATAAAATTAAACGATTTTTTTATCCATGTCCGCTCTCAATGTGGAGCATATGGCCTCCTAATGGATTTATTTCAAGAGAAGCTTTCTACAAGAACTGTTTGTTACTCAGTCGCTCAACCTCTATTTTTCAAAGAGAATACATAGTAGGAATAGAAGGATAAGGCCAGAACAAGACTAGTGTTTAACATATCGCTCTCGCTATACCCAGTTATTCAAGGATTGGAAAGGGTGGGAGGGAATTTTTAAACATCACAAGCACTCATGCCTTTGAAAAGAAATCGATAAATCGATCGAAAAATGCTGTTCGTACCTGGACTCGAACCCGTGAGAACCGGCACGGAAGCCACTAACGTTAACCGCTGAGCCATTGGACCGAGCGTTTTAAAAAACAAAAAAAATAATTTTGAAACGATTTGCTTAACCCCAATGATGACCATATCAGGTTTTTTGATTTTTTTTCTTGATTTTTTTTTTTTACCATATCCGCTCCCAATGTGGAGCATATGGACTTCTAATTGAGTTTATCTCAACAGAAGTGTTTCTGCGAGAACTGCTTGTTACTCAGTCGCTCAACCTCTCTTTTTCTAAAGAGAGTATGGAATAGAAGGAAAGGGCTAGGACAGGACTAGTGGCTTGCTAATCGCTCTCGATACGCCCCGTACATATGATAGGGTGGGAGGGGGGAATTCAAGACATTACATACATCCATGCCTTTGAACAAAAATTCATAAATCGATTGAAAAATCAATTTATATAACTGCCCGTACTGGGATAATTCAAATAAATAATTCAATTTAACTAATTAAAGTCCAACATTGTCGGATTTTATGTAAAAAATAGTGTCGCTAAAATAGTTGAAATCCGCTGCCAAGGGGTACCTTTCCATTATTATTCAATACATTTATATCAGCTAACTAAGTGCATATAAGTGAAGTCGGTGGATACGATGTTTGGTACCTCGAGATATCTCATTGTGTTTTTATGGAGGCACGATTTGGCCAACGACACAACAGGGTATTCATAAAGACACTTTAATTAAAATTAACAGATATTCGAATGAATAATATTAAGAATGAACTTCCACAAAGTTACTACAGAATCCATCGAAAAATAGAATCTAATAACTAACTGATATCATAAATATGAAAAACAAAAAATAATAATAATTTATTCTGTAAATATTTCAGCTTTTATTAGAGATTAATAGCTAATAAGATGTTGAAATAGTAACTGTCAAATAGAGAATTTTTCAGAAAATAAAAAGTTTACATTAATAATAATGTATATGATTTTGTTCACATTTGATAAAATTTTCTAAAGTAAATAGTGGGTCACCAAGCACCTTCAGTTGAAAATTTAAATAATATAATTACACGAATGTTTACAAATATATCACTTAACAGTTTATCCCAATTATAGATGGTTCTAAAGACCGTTGCACTCAACATGAATTAATATAACAGGGTGGTAAGTTTCATTAATATAACGGGGTTGCGTCTTCTTTAATGTTTAATTTGATCTTAAATAAGTTGCAGTGCAATAACGACTACCCTGTAGAAGCGGATCATCACGACCGTACATGATCATGACAGTTGTTACGCGCTTAGCATAAATTTTATTTTAATTTTATTTCGCCGTATGCATAATACTTACAACTATGCATCTATGTACCTATTTTTAAAGTGCATTGATTGTTTATATAAATATTCACCTAAGCCTGTGTTTAAGCGGTAGATTGGTCCCTCACAAACGTCGTGTAATTCGAAACAGTATATTTTTTTGTACTCATTACAATTCTTTAAATAAAGGACCAGTTTTGCACGTTATTATTATTACAAGTTTTATAACATTGAGTAAGATTTATCGGTCTGGTACGTGGCACAATGATCAGCGTTGTTGGCTTGCGTACTAGACCTCACGGTTTTCAATCCCAGTACGAACAGTATTTTTCAATCTTCGATTTCCTGTTCGAATGCATGAATGTTTGTGATGTCTAAAAAGCGACCCTCCCCACCATTCAAATTTTAAAATAATGGAGTGTAACTAGAGTGATTAGCCAACCACTTATATTGTCCTAGCTGTATCCTTTATATTCCTACTATCTTCGAAAAAAAGAGTGGTTGAACAACTGAGTAACAAACAGTTCTTGTAGAAAAAAAAACTTCTGTTGTGATACCACCATTAGGGAGGCATATGGTTCATATTGGAGGTGGACATGGAATAATAATAATAAAAAATAGCTAACAGATGTAACAGTTATTAATATAAATCATCAAGCCAGTATTTAAAAAACACAATATTCCTTAGTATTAATTTCCACTTTTATTTAGCTAGATCAGGACCGGTTTCACTCAATACGAGCGTTATCAACTGATCATTCATGAGCGAAACCAAAAAACAAAATATTGTATTTTTTAATATAATGCCTTTCCTGCAAGTATTGACAGTGAATACCCTAAAAGTGTCAAGTAAGCTCTGACGAGAGCGCAAAGCCAAAAAAAAAAATAGCATTTGTAAAACTAAAATCTATTGATATTCTACCAATCTAATGCCAATCCAATCAATACCTATGTATTTTAATACTTACAATATTATAATCAAACACTCATTTTGAAACGCAACTGAATTGGCCCGGCGTTGATAGAAGAAGAATATTGGTAACACAGCATTGTGCTGCGACCGTCGACACGACTCCTCATTTGAAAGAATGTATCGCTGATGATGATTGATATGATATCCGGCTGCCAGATAGATTGATGGATAGATATTCTTGATCGAGGTGCTGACTGCTGAGGTATCTTTCTTGTACGGCCAAAAAGAAAGTGCCGCGAACGGGATTCGAATGCCAGCGTCTCGATGGGGACAGCCCGCTATGGTCCAAGCGGCTGCGACCGCGCTCGGCATGCTAATTTATCGGGTACAGAGCCCAGTGGTGGATTTTGGCATTGTTACAACTAAGCCTTTTGTTTTTCGCTGTATTCTAACTTCGGAGTGCAACTTTGTTTATATATTTTTTGCTTGTTTTCATTCTATCTCTTGTAGCTGAATGATATATGTATTGGGATTTGATTCACTGAGTTGCGAAGACACGTATTCAATTGCAGAAATTGATTTTCCAATCGATTCCAGGACTAATTTCCCAGATATTTAAATATATGCCCACTTTTCTCTTTTTGATAACAGGACGTAGAGAAAGCGACTAGCTACTTATAGTTCACTCTTACACTCTACGAAGAGAGGGGTTAAGCAACAGGCTGACAACCAATTTCGTAAAATCAACAGTTTTATTGCGGTGCTCTATTAGGAACATATTTGCTTTAAAATAAAAGCAAAGGTGAAATGATAAAATAAGTCTTGCTTTGATATCTTCCCAATTTTTTTTTTTGAATCCATGCACTCTTTTTATTTTAAGCATATGGCTTATTAATGAAGGTATCTCAACAGAAGTTTTTCCTTACGAGAACTATGTATTACTTATGTGCTAAGCCTCTCTTTTTTAAGGACAGTAGAAATAAAAAATAAAGGGACAGGACCTGTAGTTTTCCGAAGGTTATGTTTGCAAAATACATTGACAGTGCAACTTTGAAAGGAAATTTAAAAAAAAAATGTGCACCACATAATGGTATTTAGACCTACTTAACGAAATGGCTATTTTTTATAGCGACAATAATGAACAACACTATTTAATGACAATTAATTTATTCTGGTGGTGGTATATCTGGTGTAACTTTGTGCGCTCGGCGAGTTGTGTGCGCGCGCACACGCGCACAGCTTATAGGGAACACTGGACAGGACTAGTGAATACTTAATTGCTTTCGCTACTCCCCGTTGTTTTGAAGGGGGGGGGGGGGATTTTTAGACATCACAATTATCTATGCATTCGAAAAGAAATAGATAAATCGATTGAAAAAATGCTGTTCGCACTGTGATTTGAAACCGTGAAATCCTCGTCGGAAATCAACGACGTTAATCACTGCACCACGGACTCGGTCATAAACATAAATTATTTCAAAGCTATAAGGAGAAAGCCTGTTGTTACGGAAGGGCGTAGAATAACGGTTCATTCAAAAGAGATTATGGCATAATATACTTATCGAAACCTGATGATCTCGATATTTTACTATTAAAAATATCGAAACTGACTTCGCTCCTGCAGCCGATTGGTCTTAGACTTCAATTCTTGCTTGCATGGTGGGATCATGGGTTCGTATACTGGAATGGAAGCTTAAATACATAGATATTTGTAGAGATCACGGAAATTGTATTGTCAATATAAATTTCTCTTTTTCCGACTACGCCCTTCGTTATCACAGAGGCACGAATCTTTGGGATACGATTTGTCAATACTCACGTTTTGTATAGAGAAGGTATAATGTTTATACATGCTGCAGCGTGCAGAGAGAAGGATTGCGTACGCAAGCCGAATGTTAATTACAACTGATTTTATAGCCTTACCTACCTACAACAGCGTGTTGAGATAGCATTGAAGCCCATCTCAGACTGAAAATATGATAAAGCAAAGCAAATTAAATTAGAGTAATTCGTAAAATTTGTTTTTTTCTAGACAGCCTATTCCTTTTTTATTGAATCGACATTTGTTTGTATGATAATATTACAATTCGCCGGCAGCGTGGTTGCGTGTCATTGTTGTTGACTTAGAAGACGGAGGTCACGGGTTCCAACCCCAGAACCAGTGGCGGCCGGTCAATGTGGCATTCGATCAATGCACCCCTTGTATATGCAGGGGCGGTTATATTTCATGAAATAATATTCAAACATAACATTTATACCATTCACTCATCTTAAATTCTTCATGTATTGATTGTCTATAATAAATATTTTAGAAAAAAATATCTTATTTTATTTAAAATTTTATTTTATTTCATTGAATTTAAAATGAGGGAATGGTATAAATGTTATTTTTGAATATTATTTCATGAAATATAGCCGCCCCTGCATATAAAAGGGGTGCATTGATCTAATGCCACATTGACCGGCCGCTACTGCCCAGAACTGACAGTTTTTGTAGATTGATTGTTCAATCGATCTATGAATTTCTCTCCGAAGGCTTAAATATTTGTATGTCATTAAATCCTAAAAACGGGTGTAGCGAAAGCGATTACCTAACAACTAGTCCTGTCCTAATTATATCTTTCTATCTCTACTATCTTTGAGAAAAAAAGCGGATGAGCAACTGAGTAACAAACAGTTATCGTAGAAACAATATCTGTTGAGATAGCTCCAATAGGAGGTCATATTTTCCAAAAACATTGACTTTGGTCACTCAATTTAAAGTCTGTAGTTCCATCCACACCTTATCTATTCTTTAAGCCATTGCTTTCTAAACTATGTTCCGTGGAACACTGGTGTTCCGTGGGACCTAAATAGGTGTTCCGTGAAAATTTAGTGAGGTAATATACGCTGAAACACATTTATTAAGCATCATGTACTCAGTGGCGGATTACCCCATAAGCGCAAGAGGCATGCGCTTGGGGCCTCCAAATTTTAGGGGCCTCAAAAATAGCATAAATTATATAAATCCTTATATTTTAATTTCAGTTTTGAATATTCATTATTATTCTACGAAGAGGTTTGTAGCACTTTTATGTTATTCGAAAAATAGGGCCTCCAAAATTTATTGCGCCTGGGCCTCCAAAGGGCTTAATCCGCCACTGCATGTACTTCATATTAAAAATCAAGTAATATGATAAATCTTCACTGATGTTAAAATCGTCAAACATCTAAGTACAGGCGGAGATTTTGAATCACTAAGAGCTTCGTTTACGCATATTTGTATGTCACATGTTTAAAAAATAATTTATTATGAAATAATTTTTTAACATATTGCCGCCTAGTGGTCAACGTTGTTGGCTTCGGCTACGGAAGGCACGGGTTCAAATCCCGGTACGGGCAGTTTTATAAATGGATTTTTTAATCGATTTATGAATTTCTATTCAAAGCCATGGATGTTTGTGATGTCTTGAATTCCCCCCTCTCACCCATCCTATCTTATGAACGGGGCGTATCGACAGTGATTACCTTACCACCAGGGATGGGCTGGAGGGGGCTCGGGGGGGCTCGCGCGAGCCCCTTGTTAAATTTCGGCACGGCCGGCGAGCCCCTTGTTAACTCGATGGTTGCCAGATACGAGATATCTCGTAATTTTTTTCGTGCTCAACAGGCCAAATACGAATTATCTCGTCAATAACTAATTAAATTAATAGTCGCAAATTATAGCCGGCCTGCTAGGTAATTACTATTAATTATTTACGGCAACGAAAAAGTTAAGTTGAGAAAATCATTCGTTTCAGATGAAATCAGTAGTACCTAGCTAAAATTTCTGTAGAAGGTTACATTTTATTCTGAAACATAAGAAGTCTTTATTGCCCCTTCAATTTTGTCAAAAAAAAACATTTACTTCGGCTGACTAATAAAAGAGACCTTCGTTGCTTATTGTCTTTTGTCTGACTATGTTGAAAAATACCGATGTTGGATATTATATTGTTAACAGATGTCTAGATTTTTATGAACTTACATACATACAATGCTTTACTGTAATTATTTTGCAGTTTTGGGATAGGTTTCTTACATTTCTTTTTGGTTTTATTATAGCCTTCTTCCTGGAACTACAAACATATTATTTATTTGTACGTAAGATAATAAACCAAAGCAGTCACTTGTTTGTTCAAGAAAGCGATATTATGGCTAGCTGAGGTTTTGAAAATTCATTACATGCTAATAACAATAGTTATTAGTAATGAAGTGAGCGAATTTTTAAAACTAGGGGGAATAAATATTTTTCGAACTAGTCTTTTTACCAAGGTACACGATTTTGAAATTTTAATGCAGATAATCCACTCGGTGTTGCAGGAATATTGCATTGAAAATAAAGAAAGGTGAGACATCAACATTTTTTTTGAGTCACAAGAAGCATGGCGGGTTAAGCAAACGAGAGACCCCAGGTGCAATAAAATTTGGAGGTACTGTATTCCGGATATCATTAAAACGTCATAGAATTCCATGTGTGTATTAAAATGTGCAAAATATTTCTATTGGCCGTGCAGAAGCTAAACGATGTTCAAGGGTTGTGAAGCCAACTGTCAATCAAGCATGTGTTATGTTTGAATAAAATCAAGTGTTTATCGTCAATCCTTGGTGTAAAGCAGACAAACACAACCGTTTCATCTAGCGGGCCGCATTTTTTTAATAATGATTTCAGGCCGCAAGTAAAATGAAATTTTAAGTACGCTCAATCCTTTCGTTACACGGGCATAGTGTAAAAAAATGCGGTATACATAGAAAAACGAAAGATAGTTTACATTGCATTCGGTCATGCTATTTTGAACAGGAATTCGCAAAAGAGAATTCGGGGTACTTATTAACATATTAGACCCGTGCAGACCGGGCCGAAATTTTACAAAATTACCCGGTCCGAGCCTGAAAAACTCGGCCCCGAGTCTAATACCACACTTGTTACCCGAACCCAACCCGAAGCCCGGATTTATACTCTTCAGCCCGAAAAAAATCCGTTGTTTACAAATTCACTACAATTTACAATTCACTATAGAACTGGTTATAATTAAAATTATCATGGGTGACTTATGAAACGAACGTAGTCCGAAATATTTCTCTGAAGAAATAAATTCCTTACCCGGGCCCGGCCCGAGCCCGAATCTCAATTGCGCTTACCCGCCCGAACCCGGGCCGGGTAGGAGCCCGAGGGCCAGGCCTGGGCCCGTGCAAACCTCTATAACATATGCTTTTATTGTGAACTATTTAGAAATTTATTGTTTCAAATGCTAATGCGACCTTTGTCTTTGTAAAAACTAATTCTTTAGAAATTTCCATTACAATTTGTAGTATCAAACTGCAAAATCATTAAGTATATTTCTATGGACAGTTATTCTGCATCGTTATCGAAAAAACTTGCTCACATTTATTAAATTCAATAATTTACTTTTAAAAATATGTTAATTTAAAGATGATACATTCAATGGTAACAACAAAAACAAAGGAGCCACATGTTACCCTCGGGCTACGGGTTATGCATCTTCTAAAGCAGGGTTTCTCAACGGAGGGCTACAGCATGTCTTAATGGGCCTCAAGGGGTTTTTAGGATAGCCACAGTACAATTTTGGGGGGCCACGGGAAATTTTTTCGAAATCCGTACATTGTTGTTTTAGAAATTGGAATATTTAAGAAGACCTAAAAAAAAGTCTCACGACATTCATTTTGGATTATCCGCAAATTTCTGGGATTTTGAATTTCAAATTCTGGGAAGACCTAAAAAAATGGGGTTTCCTTTCGGGTCTCAAAATTCCTTGTAAGACTTATACTTCAGTAGTGCAAAACAGGTATGGGGGGGGGGGGTCACAGAAAAATAAGACACTCAAAAGGGGCCACGGGCCCAAAAAAGTTGAGAAACACTGATCTATAATGTGTACGCATTTTGGCTGACATTTACCGAGCCCCTTGTTAAGATTTTGGCAGCCCACCCCTGCTTACCACTAGTCATGTCCTAGCCCTATCCTTCTATCCATACTCTCTTTGTAAAAAGAGAGGTTGAGAAACTGAGTAACAAGCAGTTCTCGTAGAAACACTTCTGTTGAGATAAACTCCATTAGGAGTCTATATGCTCCAATTGGGAGCGGACATGGTTTAAAAAAATATATTTTTCCTTTTATGAATTACCGATCTAAAAAATGCTGTGTTCCGGTAACATTTCCAGATTTGCGAAGTGTTCCATTGCACTATAAGGTTGGAAAACACTGATCTACAATTATATTTTTTTTCTAATGTCCAATCCTCATTCTTATCACTGAATAACCGAGGAAAGATTGAGGAACAATTTAGTTTTTATTTAAGATAATATTATTATCGTGTGACTTTCTTTCATTCCCAACTTTTATTTGTGTCTAAATTTTCGAATATTTGGGTCCTTAGCAGATTGTATAAGTATTTTACTACATTATTTCAACGAGCTGCAAATAAAACAATCGTTCATGGTATGTACAATTTTAACCGGACTTCGTTTGTCAACAATCAACAACACAATGAGATTGAAACCACGACGCTGGATAAAACACTCAAATGACTGAATAGTGCGATACACTCCAATAAAACATTAAAAATTAATAATTATAATGATATAAATCAAAGAAAATAAAATTAACGTTAAATGTTAGAAGCTGGGTTAACTGTTAATATTACAAAATTTATGATTCAAGTTTTACATTTTATTTTGTATCAATTATGTATTATTTGCTAAGGCGAAGTTTAGTTTAGTTTTACACATCTAAGATTAAAAGCTTAAACAGGTTTACTTGAGTCCAGCGGTGTGCTACCAATACGTTAACAAAGGTCTCGCTTAATCTCAAAGACATTCTCGATATTCTGGGGAAGGAGTGAATTTTATTATTACTTATATGCAATTATATGCAATACTTAAATGAGCAATCGATTGTTTCTCAATACACTTATAATATGTAACAATATGCAATTTACCGTAATCTTATTAGTACCAGTGTTTTTAAATATACACCTAGGCCTCGTATAACACGGTTTTATACAACACGGTTGTATAAATTGTGGCATATTTTTTATACAACACGCTTTATATAACACGGTTTAAATTTTTTTTAAATTTAAAATGTTTAATTTGTACGTCCGTGTAATGTGCACAAGACAAATCTTACTGAGCATGTCGAGACATGTCAATTTTGTTTGTTTCGATAAATTGCAGTTGCGCTCTGGCAGTCAATGTAGCAGTGCATATTTCTTCGTAATCCGTAGATTATTCTGGGTTATTATTTGTATGTATTTATACACTTTACATATTTCATTTTATCATTATGTATATGTACATAATAACCCTTTATAATTTATACAAATTTTATAGATTTAATCGTATCAATTTATTATTTATTTGTAGATGAAAAATATTTAAACCCCAAAATGTCGACAGTTACGGATAAAATTAAAAAGAAGAGAAACTTTATTTCTATTGAAAAAAATAATAATATCCTAGATTGTCTTAAAAGGGGGGAGAGGCCGTCATCACTTGCTAAAATTTTTAATTTAAATGAAGCAACAATTAGGACGATACAAAAAAATGAAAACAAAATTAGATCTATAGCTTCAGCAGGATCATCTGTCAGTGCGACAAAGATTTCCCGCATACGCTCAGTAATAATAGAAAAAATGGAAAGAGCTCTTATGATATGGCTAGAAGACTGCAATGACAAAAACATTCCTATGGACAGAAGCATTATACAAAAGAGGGCACAAAAAATTTATGATAATTTAAAAAGAACTGAACAATCGTCATCGGAAGATCAAAACTCATCTCACAATTTTTCTGCTAGTAGAGGATGGTTTGAAAATTTCAAGAAACGATTCTCACTACATAATATAAAAATTCGAGGAGAAATTGCGTCAGCTGATATAGAATCTGCTAAAAAATTTGTTCCAGAATTCGCAGATATTATAAAAAATAAGGGCTACACACCAGACCAGATATTCAATGCGGACGAAACGGGATTGTATTGGAAGAAGATGCCGCAACGAACCTACATATCAAAAAATGAAAAACACGCGAAAGGATTCAAGGTGGCAAAAGAAAGAATATCTTTACTATTCTGTTCTAATTCTTCAGGAGATTCCATAATGAAGCCATTACTTATCAATCGATCCTTAAGCCCCCGAGCACTAAAAGGTTATGAAAAAAAGAATTTACCTGTTTATTGGAGAGCCAATAAAAAGGCTTGGACCACAAGTATTCTTTTTAAAGATTGGTTTTGCAATTGCTTTATACCTGATGCAAGAGATTATATGAGAAAAAAGAATCTTGATTTTAAAATATTATTGATATTGGACAATGCACCAGGACATCCGCTCGATTTAAAATATCCTAATGTGGAAATATTATTTTTACCACCAAATACTACGTCTTTAATCCAGCCCTTAGACCAAGGTATAATTTCAACATTCAAAGCCTATTACATTCGTCGAACATTTGAAAAAATATTAGAAGACATCGATCAAGGTGAAAATTTAACACTTACTCAAGCCTGGAAAAAAATTTCTATTCGAAATTGTATCGATATTGTTGCTGCATCCGTTAAAGAAATAACACAATCAACTTTGAATTCTTGCTGGAAAAAACTATGGCCAGAAGTAGTGTCTGGAGCAAATCTTCTACCACCAATAGAAGATGAATAGTAAAGGACAATAAACATTTGTCGTGGTATTGGTGGAGAAGGTTTTAATGACATGGATATTCATGACATCCAAGAAATCCAAGAAAATTGGAGAATCGTATTTTGAACGAAGAAGAATTAGTCGAAATGTTAGATGAACCCACCACAATTAACGACACAGAAAGCAGTTGCAGCGAAGCAGCTACATGTTTCACATTAAAAACGATAGATGACGGTTTGGAATTGGCAATAAAATTAGAAAACTATTTTATTGAAAAGGATCCTATAATGGAAAGAAGTTCAAAATTTAAGAGGGATTTGCAACAGATTTTGGAACCTTATAAGGAAATACGTAAGGATTTATACGCTAAAAGCAGACAATCGCTTATTACCGAATTTTTGAAGGCTAAAACCACAATAACTCCAGAGTCCTCCGATGATGAAAACGTACAACCGATTTCGAAAAAGAGTAAAATATATAGAATTATAAGTGATAGTGATGACGAATGAATGCTATATTATGTTATTAGAGTTTTTTCATGAATATGTAAATGTATATTTGTTTATTTAAAAAAATAAAGTATATATTTATTGAATTATCTTCGTTAACTTTTTTTTTGGAACGTAACCCCTAATTTTGTATGAACTTCAAACCTTGCATAACACGGATTTGTATTACACGCTGTTTTGGTGGAACCATATAACCGTGTTATACGAGGCTTAAGTGTACTAGTATAATTGACATACATTCAGAAAATATAAACAACAAATTTCTTCCCACTCATCCTATCCTAAAAAAATGGGCGTAATGAGAGTGATTAGCTAACCACTAGTCATGTCCTAGTCCTATCAATTTATCCATACTCTCTTTGAGAAAAAAAGAGGTTGAGCAACTGACTGACAAACAGTTATCGTTGAAAAAAATATCTGTTGAGATACTTCCATCAGGAGACCATATGCTAGTAAAAACACAATATTCCTTTGTACTTCATTCCACTTTATTTAATATGTCAGGACCGGTTTCGCTCATTACGAGCATCGTCAAATGAATCGTCAGTTGACGATGCTCGTAATGAGCGAAACCGGTCCTGACATATTAAATAAAGTGGAATGACGTACAAAGGAATATTGTGTTTGTACTAATATAATACCTTTCCACCAAGTATTGACAGTGAACACCTTAAAAGAGACCGTATGCTCTTAATTGGGAGCGGACATGGATATATTATTGTTAATAAAATGGTTTTAGTTAAATTTGCCAATTTGACATCTGGCCGGCAAGGGAAAATTTTCAAATGAAATCAATTCATTAGTTGAATATGTCCACACTTAAAGAAAAACTGGAAATTGATGAACTTAAAGATTGTAGGAAGAGTTATACGTATATCCATTTTGGTATACCCCATTGAATTTATACTGCGCCGGATTTTCGACTGGTAAAATAGGTGTTAAAAGTAATTGTGTACTGGGTTACGACAAATGGACAAATGACGGCATGTTTCTTTCTCAATTCAACTTCATTTGAATGTGACAATGCTCTTTGTTTAACAAATAAATCTCAGCTACGGAATTTTATTTGAAAACAGAGGCATTTTTTATAAGTGAGTTGACATCAATACATACGTCTAAATTGCCTATATGTTTTATTATCTCATATGAAAGAGGTATTACTTTGTATTTGCATTTATTTAAATATTCTCAGGGGTGGGCTGGATAGGGCTCGGAGAGACTCGCACGGGCCGGTTTTAAATTTCAGCCTGGCCGGTGAGGTGAGCCCCTTGTTAAATTACGAAAAAGCAGTATTCTCAGATCAAATCAATACATACTGCATTTCCTGGCATAATATATATAAGAACGTTCTTACATGTATAATCTGTGAACAACTTAACACAAAATAACTACATATATTTGATCCTGTAGCCAGATGGCCAACGTTATTAATTTGACTTTTTCTCGCTCAGTTTCGGTGACCCGTAAATATTTGAGACCTAGTATTTATTTTAATGCCATCTATTACACTATTAGCAAATGAGGCGCACCATTGGGACCTCCGAATCTTGGGGGGCTCAAAAATAGCTTATGTAATATAACCAACGTTCCCTCTAAGCTGTGCGCGTGCGCGGCCGCGCAGCAGTTGGGAAGCCGGGTTGGCGCGCACCACAAGACAATTAATAATATTTGATCGGTCCGCGCAGTCTTTGAAATTTCCGCGCAGCTAACCTCTTGCCTTATTTGCTCTTAACATTAAAAATAGCCCGTATACAAATTGTTATTATTTTATTTGGAGTTTTCCGACATTTTTATGTTATCCGTAAAAAAGGGTCTCCAAATTTTATTGCGCCTGTAGCTTCCCATGTTCTTGACC
>CM062829.1:8092531-8375031 GCA_031772345.1 Himalopsyche anomala
GTATTCTATATCCGGAAGGTTCTGTGTGCGGAAGATTCCGAGTCCGAAAGAATCGGTGGTCGGGGTATTCTTGGCCGGAGAGTTCGTGTTCGGGCTATTCCTGTTCGGAGTGTTCGTGTTCGGAAAAGTAATGTTCGGTAGAATCACCGAACCATATTGACCAGGCTGAGAAAATTATTTGAGGTGGTCAAGATTTACCCCGGACTGTAATATCAGAAAAAAGAATGATCATAGGTATTTTTTCAAGCAAATCACATTGCAAAGATCTGTTGTAATTCGTTGACTTTTAATAGACATTATAAAATGAAATTTACATATCTACAACATACTTGTATCGTATACTCACTTATCTTCCCTACATAATGAATGTTGGCTGAACAATTTATTTCACCGGATGGCTGCCACAAGCGTCTTAAGGCGCGAACATTTCCGTGAACGGTACGCCAATCATACATAAAATGACGTCTTCGGACGCACGCTTTGAACGAGATTTTACTAACGTAAATCAATTATGTTAAACATACAACTGTGTCGAACACACAACGACATCTATTGGGAATATCGTCCTATACTCACAATTGAAACAGTTTTCGTTTTTACTACTTGAAATGTAATTTGAAATAAGTCTGTCTCCGAGTATGAAGATGGCGCAAAATTCAGGGGTGGCAGTCATATTATCTATAGAGGACTATTAATTTTCTGAAACTTAGTGTGTACATTTTAAAAATTAAACTCAAATAAACAATTACTTTTGAAATAATATTTAGTTCGCGTATTTTCTATGACAAAATTTGTGACAACCCTGATGTGTCATAAACATTTTAACATTGTTATTATGTATAAATGGCGGCACAATCGCATCATCATCGGCGCACTCTTCATTTATTTGGTAAGTTTTAACAAATAAACACGTGGCGTGCGAGGTACCGCCATACATACACCTGCTGGCAGTTAAAAGGTTAATGAAAAAACAATATTCCTTTGTACTTTATTTCCACTCTGACAATGCTCGCCATGAGCAAAATTGGTCCTGACCTTTTGAAGTACAAAGAATATTGTGTTTTTATTTATATAATGCCATTCCACCAAGTATTGACAGTGAACACCCTAAAAGTGATTAAAGAGAAAACATTTTAAAAGTCCACTTGGGTATATTGACATTAACCCTTTGATGAGTATCAGCGTACATGTATGTTGGAGTAGCTTGTCATCTATTATCTATCGCCATTCTCATATTTTTTATTGAATTTTTGTTATTTCTTCAGATATGGATAATAGTCACATCCACCAGTGACTTTTGGCCACTATATTATTTTTATTTTGTATAGCAAATGAAGAAAATATTTAATAAAAAAAAATGGTAACATTTGTAATCAAATCGGTAGCCATATAATATTGAGCGTAAAATTCTATTTGGGATCGATTTCTTTCTGGAATCGACGTCTGTAGAGCGGCACGTGTAGACAGATGAGAGCAAAAAAATCTTGATGCAAAAGCGAAGTAATAGCTTCTAGAAAAATATTCAAAAGTAATAATGAAATAGTTTACTTTACATTTTCAACCATGAGTTTTATAGTTTTATCGTTTGAGAAACGCTGATCTATAGAACTGAAAGTAGTCAGACCATTTTATTATAATACCAGAAAAGGCATTGACCATATAATTACTATTTACTTACTGCACTTAAAGAATTCCTTTTTCCAACATGATTTATAAATCCTTCTTCTGTAAAATTTATAAATTGTCGGTTACAATTTTCTGCCTATTTACGGGACGATATAGTTAAAGACGATTATTTTTTATGAAACTTTGAAATTTTATTGTGGTAACCATGGTACAATAAAACGGACACATTTTCTTTTGACAGAACTAACCTAACGCATAATAGACAAATTAATTTATAAAATTATTTTATTTGGCACTTTTACATCATTGGAGTGATACAATTATTTATTAACTGGGTAATTGGTATGATACAATTTATCACTATACAAATTATTCCTGTTTTCTGATTAATTAAATACATTTTTACTCTGCATCAAACATTGCGAATTGAACCAATTCATTCATTATAAAATTTTGATACTAATTAAAAAAGATATTTAGTTAAATTTTGACACAACAGATTCTGTCGATTTTAATTGAACTAAATTGAGTTTATTTATACCTGTACCAAGTCATCATAAACAAGAATATTTTATTGATATAAGCTTTTGTATCCGTTGGTGAAATGACATAACTTGGGTGAAAGCACGAGAGTAAGCGAGAGTAGAATATTGCGTATACCAATATACGATTATTAAGAATATGTCTGCCGCTCAGAGAAAGGCCGCTCGCAGTTATAAGGAAAGATAAGCCTAGATATTTTCCATACTTAATATTCAAGCTATATAAAATACAACAAACGATACCTGGGTTTTCCATTTTACTAAATGCATGGTGATCGTGATTCAACATGCGTGAATGAGTTATTAAAACGGATATATCATACAATCATATTCAATGTTCAAATTTAATTAAACCTGGCTTGGGTATTTCTTGGAGTTTCTCTTTTTTCTATAGAATTGGATTTCAAAATTGTAGAATAAAATTTGTATGACGTTTAATCAAGCAGAACGAAGCAGTAAAGATAAATTTAAGCATGAATTTGATTCATGTTTTTGTGTGTTTAGTATGCTATGTTTTCATTCTGCGAAGATTAACATACAATGTTATTTACTACATAATTTTAACATCCTTCCAATGGATTATACAGTAAATTTTTACAAAAATTATGAATGATTCAAAAACAATGCGACGGAGAAAAATGACGAGTTTTTAAGATGTCGCAGTTTATTTATTGCAGTAAGTCGCACCAGGTGTATTGGCAGTGATCCATGTAAGATACTCAGTGATCCTGGTATTGAGGCCGGGCTTTGTTGTTGCGCATCCGTATCCTCCAATGATCAGTCCCAGTAAGTATTCCCTGCTGTTTGCTGGAGCATACCACAGAATAGGGCCGCCTGAATCGTGCTGGAATCACATGAGAGACATGGGTATTATTACCAGCATCGGTTTTGGTTTGTATCTTTATGCAGTGTTATTAAAATTTATTCATGTAATTTTTTTGGAAATATATACATAGTATAAAATATTGTTAGAATTTTTGACAAATATCGACAAAATCAATTGAATTTGTTTTTATTGGATGAATTAGCATTCACTTGGTAAATGAATCATTCGAGGTCCACAAAAACAGTCAAGCGAGTCGTGCTTTTTGATTTAAGTTATACCAACGGTAAAAGCCCCCTTTAATATTTTAGTGAGAGTATTACAGATCCCCCTTAATTGTTGTCTAGATCAGGCAGGCAGTAATTAAGAGATTTATAAAACTGTAACTTTAAAACTGGCGATAAATATGATATGTGAAATCTCTTTTAAAAAAATATTTATATATGTGTTAGAAATATCATTTGTTATGTTTGGAAGTCAGTCAAGACATTTGTTTCATACGACAGAGGGTTAATTATTCGACAGTTAGATTACCTGGCAGGCATCCTTGCCGCTGTTGAATGTACACAGAGTCCTTTGGTTGACAATGGTACCCATTGTGTTCTTGCAAGAAGTCTGATCGACAACACTCAAGGACACCTTCTGAAGATAGTCAGAATCGGCTCCAGCGAAAGACTGTGTTCCCCAGCCTGAAATCATATTATTCATAAATGTAATATTTGATAAACGGGGCGGCTCTCAGGAGTAATGACAGCTATTTTAAATTTAAGGGGGGGAGGTTTAGACTCGGAGGACATAACGTTACCTTCCCGGCAGAAGTTGGTGAGTGACAAAAATGTGCAAAAAAGAGGTAAGTACACAAAAAGATTCTTTGATATCAATTCTTTGTCCGGAATAACTCAGTTGGAGCATTCATTATATTTTTATTCATATATTTATTTGTAAAGGCAATTATTATTAATGCTGGTTTAAAGGTAGGCAATCCCTGTCTTTTAATTTTAAATTGATATTTGTGTCAGATTGGCATTAATGCATATTTTGATGTAACAATAATTATCTATATAACATAAAATATCAGTACTAGGATAAAGATCCTAGATGTTGAAATTTTTTGATTTGATGAGGAAACGTGCGGTAAAAAAAACAGGAGCGGAAAGACAAGAAAAGAGAATGATTAGCTTATTACCCAGCTAGACAACTTACCCAATGCTTCAACGACAGTATTAGCAAAGTTTGTAGTTGCATACTTGAATGGAAGACATGCAGGTCCAACTCTGTCACTGTAGACGATGTCCTTATCGGTTTTCACAAGGCCAATATCATAATCATAGCCGTTTCTGAAAGAAATATATTAAAATTATTAAGACATTTACTATAGCAGAGGATGGTCAAGTGAATATTCTTTGATATAACATGTTTTCGCATTGCGTTCAAAAAATCTTGATACAATGTGATTGAGCATTCTCAAACCGATGCATTTGCCGGCACACTTTTTCATACTGATATTTATTATACTTGTAAATCACGTAAATAATTGGTTTCCCTGATTTGGCATTAAATTTCTTACATAGCGGCATTTAGCAAATTTTCAGGTAGAAAAAGAGATGCATGTTGTACGCATATTTACTAAAATTGCAATAAGCCCAGTAATTGAAAAAACAGGACATAATGCAACATGACCTTACCCAGCATTGTAAAATATTCTGGTTTTACGATCATTTCAACAATTCGAATATGTTTTTGAATTATGAACGTTCCGTATTACGTATTTCACTGTCATTATCGCTTAATTCAAAACTGCTCAAATCACTGTTGTCATCATCGACTTCATCCCATCCTATGTATTCATTGGTGATCAGTTCACCATCAGATTCTGAAGGCTGTTGCGTAGTTCTCGGACGAAGAGCGATGCCACTTCGTTTCATAAATCGGCGACACCAGCCAATACTAGCATGAAATTTCTTGGGCGGTATTTTTAATGTTTTCGCAATTTCTAACGCCTTCAATTGGATGATATCGCGGGATACTCGCATTCCTTTGCTTCTCTGCTCTTGAATGAAAGCGTGCACGGCCCCTTCGAGCTCTGGATGCTTACCGCTTTTCGGTCCTCGGAAACCCTTTCGCATTGCGTCGGTTTTCAGTAACGACTGTTGTGTAGCTACCCAACGTCGAACGTTGGACTCGTTCACTACGTACTTTCTACCGGCCTCTGCGTTGTTCGTCTTTTGGGCATAGCGGACCACCATTAGTTTAAAACTGGCGTTATAACTATGTCGACTTTTCGAAATCTTTTGTTTTTCCATTGTAAAAAGGTTACAAAAGTAAATTTACAAGAATGACAGAAAGTATGTCTATGACTGACAGTTCGATTCACATTGGAATGGCAGGCTGAAAACTGCACGATATTTTTTGACACTACACACTACTACCAACATACTTTATATTACTTGATACTTTGGCCTTTATACTAATGTAAATGTTAACTAGCCTTTATTTTTATATGAAAAATAAAATATTTGTTTATAAGATGATTACATCTTACAAATAAGCCAAGTGATAATTTTATTGTAATGACTTCAACAAATTTTCTGGTTTGTATAAATTATTTGGAAACATGCAGATATTATTATTATATTATATTATATAATATTATTTCACATCAAGTATGCATTCAAAATACATATGCCTTGGTATAGTTATTGATAATAATGATGGAGAACTTACGTATATTGAGGATGTTTGATGAACTGCGTAGCTCTGAGCAAAAGAGTGGCTGGGCTGTCATCTAAAATTTAGAAACACCGTAAATTTACTGTATCCTTCATTTAATAATCCAGATTTTATTTTCAAAAAATAAACAAAGCTTATATAGTATTAATTCGACCTTTTCAAACATTATAGGAGTAACAGAGGCAGATGCAGTTTTTTAAAACATCTTCCTTTTCGAAAGTTCATTGTGTTTCATTTGTCGATCTGTTAATCCAGTGCTTCCCAAACTGAGGCCGCCGCAGACCATGTTTTGTATTGAGGGGGGCCGCGGATTATTTTTTTTAGATTTAGCGGGCCGTGGTATGATTTTTTTTGGGAAGCACTGTGTTAATCCATTTTTCTTTTGTTATAAGAGCTAATAAGACTAACTGATTGTATATTGTATCGTAAACTACTACATTTTACATTGTTTTTTATTAATCACAAATGGCTTGAAAATACATTGCACACAATGTTGCCTTTTTTGTGAATTGTATCTTGTAATTGCATATCTTTGTAAAGATTGCTGTGGACCCTTTTTAAATAGAGTATTTTTCACATTTTCCATTTTATACAAAATTGCATATTATACGAATTTCACTAATAAAATACAAAATGTATCAACATTTTATCGATAATTTGTTTACCTATTCATTTTATAAATCAGTAAGCTTTGGTGTTTTTACATAAACTATTCTATTTGATTGGAATGACAGTTTTGAATTTTATAACATGACAGATAATTCCTTCAGATTACTTACTGAGTTTGAGGTTATGCTCTCCGACTAGTACTCCAACATTGGTCGTCTGCTGATTGGAAAGACAATGGGCGGCCGTGATGACCCATCTTGTGTGGATAATAGTTGCGCCACAATAAACAATCTTGAGTGTGACATCGACCAGGGCTACCATCATGGGGAATTCGTTAATTCCCGTTTGAGTTCCGCCAACGATCCTCGTCTGAAATGAATAAAAATTAGTGGTATGATCAGGGACGTAGCCACTCCATAGCAGAGTCATACAATGTATGAGGGCCTAGCTGAAAAGGTTTCCCAAATTCCTATATACAAAATCACTACATCAATATAAAAAAAATCGTGGGGGCCTTCCGTGATGGGTGCATAATACAAACTTAAATAATATTGATATTTTTATGTAACATAATATTACAATATTTTCAATTTGCTTGGGGGTGCTGCCGTTCCGCACTGGGACGTCCATACAGAAGGGGTGGGCTGGAGGGGGCTCGGAGGGGCTCGCGCGAGCCCCTTGTTATTTTTTTTTACTGAGGCCGGCGAGCCCTTTGTTAATTAAAGAGAATACAATATTAGCAGATCAAATTAGTATATAACTGCAATTTATGACTTGTATATTATCTACGACAACTGCAGTATACGCAGTAGTACATTTTTAGCCATTTTTAGATTGATAAGTTTACGGTGAATTGCATATTGTTACATATTATAAGTGTAGTAAGTAATAATTGATTGGTTTTTTAAGTATTGCATATAATTGCATAGGAGTGATAAAAAAGTGATAAAAAAATCATGACTTCCCCAGAAAACCGAGAATTGCTTTGAGATCAAGCGAGCCCCTTGTTAACGTATTGGAAGCCCACCGCTGCCATACAGCATAGGCGAGGAGACAGTTGCCTACGGGCGGCCAGTCACAAGGAGCGGCAAATGGTCACATAATATTTTTTTTAAATTACTAAATATTTTTGATACACGAATTTAGCTTTCAATAATTAATATGACGTCTCAATGTCTTCTATTAAAAATGCTGAAAAATACCTTTTCAATGGTAATAATATTATGCCTAATTGGTATAAAGTTTTTGAGTATGTAATGTATTTGAATTTCTATATGTTTTTTCAAAAATAATGGGAAATAATGAAAAAATGACTTATATTTGAATGTAATTTCATTTTGTTTCAGTTCGTTAAATATAGTAGTGGCTTAGTGGCGGCACATGACCTAAGAACGTCACTGGTTCCGCAGTGCGTATGCACGAGCCGTTACTGCGTCTTTTTTTTTTATAATGCAGCCAAAGTCAATGTTTTTTCATGAAAAAACTGAAGGGTCAACAAAGTCATGTTTCATAATAAAATTTAACCATCTACAGAAATTGCAGTTAGATGCAGATTTGATCTAAGACGAATGTTTTTTTTATCTTAACAAGGGGCTCGCCGGCCGTGCCGAAATTTAACAAGGGGCTCGCTCGAACCCCCGCGAGCCCTCTCCAGCCCATCCCTGATGTGGTTTCAGTTTCCTAAATTACTATGAAAAAATATGAATGAATATTAATTACGGTTTTTTTCCATCCGCAGTCGCATGTCGGTGCAGGAGTGCTAGCTGTCTCAGCAGTCAAGGTGCAGAGGAACTTTCCTCCAGGGCTTGTCGCTGTGGAGACCAAACCTATAACAAGAAACGTTAATTTAAAGTTAAAATTGATAACAATGTTTTTTCAATTTTACAGTATCTTTTGACCAGGCACGCACAACATTTATCTGCCGGCAGGTCGCATAAAAAATATATGATGGTTTTTGTCGGCAAAGAAAAATATAATTTAAAGTACGCTCAAACCTTCTATTTACACGGGGGATACATTCACGTAAAACAGTCGTACAAGTAGACCGTGTTAAAAAGATGAAGCGAAGGATGCGCTCCATTAAATTGTGATTTCGAAACAGTCCAGAAAATGGATAAGGTTTACATTTTGTATTGATAAAAAGCATTTTCAACTGATTATGTCATCAACGTCATGAGCGAAACCGGTCCTCACCATATTTTATTTCTTGAATTTAATTTATTTCGATCAAATATTGACAGTGGGCACCTAAGAACTGCATTGATTGTTATTTTGTAAACATAATTTGTGGTAATAAAATTATAATTTCAGTGGAATTATTTCATACGAAAATTCCTGCATTTTAAAATGTCTGTTTTCTAGCACTCCAGTGTATTTTGGTTGCCGACCATTAGAATATACCAGTGCTCCGCAACCGCTGTGCCGCGACACACTAGTGTGCCGTGGGGCGATGCTAAGTGTGCTGCAGCGCATTACTTCATTGAAGAAAAGATCAAATAATTTGTTCAAACAATGATCATATCAGAGTTGCTTAGTTGTAGTACTGATGTGGCAATTTATATTACACACATGAGAACGATGTCTAATGTTATTTTTGCTTTTAAACTTCAATAAGTTTATCAAAGGATTTTAAATGTAGTAAGTTTAACAGTATTATCAAATTTGAATATAACATCGAATATTGAAGAAAATTTAATAAATTATTGAAAACATATAACGACAGTTTTATCTTTCTTTCTGTTGTCCTATAATCAGTGCCGACGCGAGGTTATCTGGCGCCCTAGGCAACGGTTAATGGCGCGCCCCCTTTTTAAAACAAATATTCCCATTTATTCGAAATAATGAAGACAATACAATTCGGAATCATCCATGCCCACTCCTAATGTGAAGCATTTGACCTCCTAATGGAAGTATCTCAAAAGAAGTTTTTCTAAGTGAACTGTTTGTCACTCAGTCGCCCAACCTCTCTTTTTCGAATCATATAGAAAAAGACACATAATTACAACAAACAAATACAAAAATTAAGATTAAATTAAATATACCATTATTTATTATTATTAGAGTATATAAAAATAATTTTAATACTCTACTTATGCGCCCCCTAATGGTTTGCGCCCTAGGCGGTTGCCTATTTCGCCTGTATGGTGGCGCCGGCCCTGCCTATAATATAATAAATCTAAATATTCTTAAGATTGGTAGACCACAATAGCGCAGAGCGTATGTTAGTGCAAATGTTAGTTGAAATGTAGAGTAGTAAACACTTAACTCCAAAAGTGAAATAATAATTGTGCTATTTAAAAAGCTTATAAAATACACTATGTCTACAATAACACAGACTTTGCTAAGCGAATGTCAAACTAAAGATAAAAAAAAATGTAATTAAACCTCTTAGGTAGCTTTTATATTACTTAATTGTTTTGAGTAAAAAATAATGTGTATATATAAATTTCTTCTCGCAATCAAAATCTTTTTATTATATGTGTTTTATTTTACTGACTTCAAAGATAATACTAATAAAATTTATAATATGTAACGTCACTACATTATTTGAATTATATTTACTTGTTTTATTTAGGCACTGTTATTCAATTTACGAAGATAAAGATATTACATTTATGATAATAAAAGCTGGCTGATATTTCTTTTATTTGTTTTGAAATATTGTCTAAATAAGCCCAGCTGTGAATTGCACAGGACTTAACAGTACCGCAAACATAAGCGAATAACGGATTTCTTAAAAATAAGAAATTCAACAAGGCAAGTCAAACGAAAGGCTTCTTTAGATCCCCAGACATTTCTTGCGATAAAAGCGAATTATGTCGAATCTCTCATAAAATCCCCGTATAAAATAATCAAGTAGCGATGACTTATAATATTTTTCTTAATTAAATTCAGTGGCGGTTCGTGATCTAAAATTTTGGGTGGGCTAAATAATTTTATGTATTGTGTAAAATCGTTTGTTTTACTAAAGACCCAGTTTTACTTTTTATTTTTAACATGCATGCACAAGAAAATTCAAGAATCAGAGAATTGCCTTTCTGTTGAAGAGAACCAGAGCTAAGATACTGTATGGATTCGTTATAGTTGGTAGTCCGAAGTACTGTTTTTTTTATTAAGTCAGCTTAAGATTATTTTTTTCACACATTTTAGCGGAAAATTTTAGGGTGGGCTCAGCCCACCTAGCCCAGTATGTAGAACCGCCACTGATTAAATTGCATACTGTGAATGATATTTTGTGTATTTTATTTATTGATTTGGCATTTACTTGGTAGAACTCCATTTTAATAGGGTAAAAATATCTAAGTATTTCAGTTCTACAGTTTTTTTTATATATGTTATACGTTGATAGCTATTTCGGCCATCGTCAGATGTGTATTTTACTTATCGGGTATTTATTATCACCCTTTTTACACGATTTTAAAAACCATAATGTTGTAATTTTTTGCAAATAGCACAGTATTTTAAATTTAGGGAACTAATCTTTAATTTTTCTATCAATTCTAAACGGTTTATTGCGGAACGTATCAATCTACTGTGTAAAAGAAGAGTTGATTGTATTTGCGAAACCGGTATTTGCTATGAAATACCGGTATTGACACAGCTATTAATTTTGTTATTACAATCCTTAGTCACAATAAAAGTATATGACATTGTTGATTTGAAGTATGATAGTACTCATTTGTTTTTGGTTAAGAGCAGAGATTGTAAATTTAAATAATAATTGTTAAAACCAAACATTACAGTAAAGCTGAACAAATGAAAGTCAAAGTAAGATAAGAAGTGTGAAAAAATATTTATTTTAACTAAAATAAATGTGTTAATTAGGTTGTTTATTTAGTAATGATTAAAATTGTCTACATAGGTAAAAATTGTTAAAGAAATCATTTAACTACAAAGTGGCACTTACCGACTGAAATTCGGTTTGATGATGACTTGACGTCCAATGTACCAACTCCGCAATACTTATCAGCGCCTGTAAGAGATGAATCACCAGTCTTGGAGACCAGCAATCTATCACCACTGCATGAGGTCGTCTGTGAAATTTAATGAATGTAAACACTATACATTGAAAAAATCATCTTAAATCATATTCTTATTTCATGTCTTAAACTAGCCCATTTTTATATCGTTTTTGTGTTATTAACCCTTCCTTTACTATGCAAAAAAAAGCACAAGCTCCTGAGCTGTGTATCCGTTACACATCAGGCAAACAGGAGTGAATCATGACAATTATATGTAGTACTGCTGTAGTAGTGTTATATAGTTATCATGATTCACTCCCGTTTGCCTGATGTGTAACGGAACACAGCTCAGGAGCTTGTGCTTTTTTTGCATAGTAAGGGAAGGGTTAAGCATACAAATTGACAGATTGGACCCTACACGATTAAAAAATATATATAGATAAGTATTTCCACCAATGTTGCCCCATTTATTTTTCGGTAATAATTTATGTTTGAGTCTAATTAGTGTTGCTATATTTTTAATATTAATATTATGCAATTTCATGACTATAGATATATTATAATCACAATAATTTTAAAAGGTATATAAATGTTTTAAACCACAAGTGGTACGGTCAACGTAAAATAAACCAAAATATTCAAACGTAATAATTATATAGGTACTCATTTTTTATGCATTTATGAAAATTTCAGATTTACGATATCTCTGGTTTTCCCACTCTAATAATCCTTGTTATAGTGAAATATTGTAATTAGTTGAGATAAAAAGTGACTCGCACAGATCTCATTTAGATACAACATAAAGATGTTTGTTAATCCACGCTCACACTCCGTTTTGTCAACGGTAGAAAGAGAAAAAAACGACTCCCAAAGCATGCAATTAGAATAAAATGAATTTTAGGGTGTTCACTGTCAATACTTGGTGAAAAGGCATTATATTAATAAAAACACAATATTCATTTGTACTTCATTCCACTTTATTTAATAAGTCAGGACAAAAACAGGAAACTATCATTAAGCCTATTTATTCACTTTATTAATGTAACATTTTATCACTTTGTCAAAAATTTCCCAAATTTTAATTATGTTTGTAATTACTTTCAATCGCCATTCTAAATTTATTAATCTGAGATGACTTTTTAATTATTTGTTAGATGTGTTAAACATTTTAATTTTGTGTTATTTTAGAATCACTTTTAATGTAATTGGTAATTTCATTTTTGTATTAATAGCATTGTTAAATTATATCAGTTGACGATGCTCGTAATGAGCGAAACCGGTCCTGACATATTAAATAAAGTGGAATGAAGTACAAAGGAATATTGTGTTTTTATTAATAAATTGAATTCTTTGTTTTTAGTACCGCGGAAATGAATCAAATGAACGAATTTTAGTGAATAAAAAACTCGAATGCCAAAGTAACTCATTCTACATATCAACTACCCTCGACTTTAAATAAGCTTTGTTTGTTTTTTTGTTTATGTGGTGTAAGTTTAGTAAGATAGTAATACTCACGGCTGGTAGATTGATCTCTGGGCAGTTCAGCCTGCATACTGTGTTGGCAGGGCAAGATGCTTGCCACCGACAAGTAATACCCTTACCGTAATTATTGGGGTAGTTTGGTGAATATACATAATAAGTCTGCCCTAGTGCAACCTGGAAAGAAAATAAAACAGTTAATCTTTCATTGTAAATTATTCAGTCTATATATTGGGGTTGGAAAATTAAAAAAGGGAATAAGAAAAATTGCTGCATGATTGAGTAATTCTGAAAATTTAGATTCATGTGTCCTAACGACAATTAGAAAAATTGATTTGTTACGAGCTTACAGTTTTTAATATAAAACTAACATTGATAATTAGTTATCGCTTTCTGGTAGGCATATTCAGACTAATTTTATAGTATTTTTTTTTCAATATTACCATTAGGTATTAATCCAAATTACTTAACATGATAAATTAAGAGTGGAAATATTTTTTGTTTTTATTTTTTAATGTATTCAAAGAGGAAGAAAATTCAAATAATAACAATACTTACTTATTACTTGTGTGTGAGATGAAAAACACTTAAATATAATTAATTTGATTGAAAATAGCCACACGTCTTGCTGATGCTGTAAACGAACTGTTTTTTTTTGTTTAAATTTCAAAGCATTTTATATTACTAAATATTCACTGTTAAGAGTGATTAGTTTACCACTAGTCCTATCCAAGCATTATAATTCTATTCATGATCTGTTAAAAATGGGAAGGTTGAGCAACTGATTAATTAACAAGCAGTCCCAAAAAGTTCTCTCAAGATACCTCCACTAGGACGCCGTATGCTTCACATTGGGAACGGGCATGGATTGCGAAAAAAACTTTTAGTAAAATTCTTGGTAAGAAATGAGTTCCAGCATTTTTTTTTCTAAAAAAATATTGTTTTTGCCTATTTGAGTAGCATATTCAGTGGAATAAAAAAGTTATTATTAATAAATTTTCACTATGTTACAGCTAAATTAACTAAAAATATAGATTTGTAATAGATGTTTTAGTAAAACTTTAAAACTTAATCTATTTTTAACTACTTTTCTTGATGCATTCAATATATTTTTTTTGCCATGTCCGCTCCCAATATGGAGCATATGGACTCCTAATGGAGTTTATCTCAACAGAAATGTTTCTACGAAAACTGCTTGTTACACAGTTGCTCAAACTCTCTTTTTCCAAAGTAGAGAATAGGAATAGAAGGAAAGGGCTAGGACAGGACTAGTGGTTAGCGAATCGCTCTCGATACGCCATTCATATGATGGGATGGGTGGGAGGGGGGAATTCATGACATAACATACATCCATGCCTTTGAACAGAAATTCATAAATCAATTGAAAAATCCATTTATAAAACTGTCCGTACTGGGATTCGAACCCGTGCCCTCCGTAGCGGTAGTCAACGATGTTGACCACTCGACCACACAGGCGGCATAGAAATATTATTAAGCACACTTTAAATTGGAAGATAGATAGGACTTTACAAGCAATTAGGCGTTGAGATGGAATAAAGAGTGATGGGAGAATCTCTGGAAAAAACTCCTTGGTTATTGGATGACTTACGGTTTGGAAATAGTCACAATTGGCGTCTTGGGCACCCACTTGGTCAGCAATCAGAAAAATTGACAGGACAGCTGCCAATTTAAGGAATGCACTTAATCCTGTAAAAAAAGATTTAAAGCAAAACGTGTAATAAAAAACTACAGATTCCGTGTCAGTGATATTTGGAATTAAAAATGTAAATTGTATTGCAATACTACTTCGCTAACTCTTCTTGAAAAAAGCAAATTTGTGAGTGGCGTTCTTAAACCGGCGATCTGCTATTATGCACTATTTATGAATTTTTGAATGCTGATTGAGATGCAATTTTTTTTTTTTTTAAAAAAAGGTGGGCACTGCTTTAGCACGCCACTGGCTCCCTGATCATTTTTTACAGACAAATGTTATTGTGATATAATAATTAGGAATGCATAATTCAACTGGGATATTTTGAAAATCCTATTAAGCTAAAATTTTTTCAATTTCATGAATGTTTGTAAATATATTATTATTTTATATATATGTGTCACTGTAAGGTGTAGAGGTGGAGAGCCCACGGCCTTCTGGCCAATTCTGGAAAAACGAGATTTGGAGATATCTGGGGAAAAAGTATAGAGAATTGAGGATTTCAAATTTCTCGGTGTTAACTGCGGCTTTATGTCGAATCAGAAAAATGAATGCGGCCTTTAGAGAAGAAAAGATTACCCACTTCTGGTGTAGACCGTTACTCTCACCCTTAAATAAGTGTGGTATTAGTACAAAAGGGTGTTACATTTTTTAAACTGATTTAAGATATATCTTGGCGAATAAAATGAAAAAAAAAACAACTACAAACTTTGAATGCGGCATATTTCACAGTGCGACAAAACTAGTCGTAAATTATGTGTTTTACTGATAAGAGAAGCATGCATTACAAATATTACAAACGTGTATTTTTTTTCCTTCAGATATATTTTAAATATCGTTTTACAAAGTAAATGGAAACATTTTGATTGAATTGACATTGTGTTTATATAATACAACGGCGAAAAAGCGACTGCATCTATCACGCCATCTTCAGACTGGTGTTGAATAAAAGCTATCAAAATATTAATGAAATTTTCATCAGTTAATAATTCTCTCGATGGGTGAAAGCGACCCTGGTATTTAAATAAATTATGTGGAATTTGGACACAAAAGTGTTTTTTTTTTTTAATATAATGCTTTTTCAATAATTGATAGTGAACATTTTTAAAAGTGTTCAATTGTTGTCCCAGAACCAGATTTTAAGCTAGTTTTATCGATGAAAAATGAAAATCTAGCGGGAACTTTATGAATTATATAGCAGAATATTACAAAAAATGTGTGGGTGTTTTTTGTTTTTTTTTAATATAATATGGGCCCTTTATATGTGAAGTGTGTCTAGTGGTATTATAGAAAAAAAATACGTTAGAAGTTGTCTTAAAGTATCGTCAAAGAAAAGTGACCTTATATAATACACATTGCAATAGTGTTATCTCCGTAAAATGAAAAAAAAATGCAATCCATTAAAACACTAAGAAAAGAGGTGATTTAACTTAAAAGTCTACGGAAAAAGATTTAGCATTTTACTATTTGGCTCACTTCACCTCTCGAGGGCTCATAAAAAGTGATAATACTTAAACGTGATACTTTCAAAATAGTTTAATTGATATAATATTTCGTTGAAAATAAACAGTTTTTATTTTTATGAAAAGACGAATGATGAAAACGGAGAGAAAAATGCATGATATTTAGACAAATTTAATAGAAGAAATCAAAGTAAAAAATACCTGTCATTGTTAGTAAATGACGAAAAAATTCGTCGACGTATTCTCTTAACTAATTAATACTTCATAAAATGGTATAATTAAGTATTGAAAAAAAAACACTTGTTGCCGGCGATAACGACGCTGGGTAACTGACGTCGGATGAAGCGACGCCGTGAAAATGTAGTAAATTTTTTCGCCGGAAAAACAGGAAGTTTGCGTTTGCCTTCGGTCGACATTTTAGAACAACTGTGCACACAACAATAACAGTTTCTCGGCGACAGTTTTGGGAATAAATTAAAATAATCAACTAGTTTTTAATTACCATTTAAGACCTAATTATGTTTCAGATATTTATTTGTTTCCAGTGGTGTCATTTTCCTGTACGTACGTAAGGTCAGTATTTTATTTTATGTTATAAAACAGAAAATACTTGTACCTGTCTGTTTGTCTGTCTGTCCCAACAGATCCTTCCGAACGGTGGACAGCAGCGAAAATATTTTTTGCATATATGTATGTCATTCTGACTGTCATTTAATAATTAATCGCGATATCAAAAAAGAATTGAACAGTTTTTCATTTTTAGGAATTTAGTAGTTTCCTAATAGAGGTATTTCAGCATAAGTTTTCTACGAGAACTGTTTGTTACTCAGTCACTCAACATCTCTTTTTCAAATAGAGTAGTAGGAATAAAAGGATAAGACTAAAACAGGAATAGTGGTTAATCAATCGCTGTCGCTACGCCCGAAGGGATTTTTAGACGTCACAAACACCCATGCCTTCGAACAGAAATCGATTGAAAAAGTGCTATTCGTATTGGGACGCGAACCCGTCTGAAATCCGGCATGGAAGCAGCGGTGAGCTGCCAATATCTTAACAAGGGGCTCGGTAAATGTTATCCATTTTTTATCCATGTCCGCTCCCTATGTCGAGTATATGGCCTCCTAATGAAGGTATCTCAAAGAAAGTTATTTTTCTACGAAAACTGCTTGTTACTTAGTCGCTCTACCTCTCTTTTCCAAAGAGAGTAGTAGAGATAAAATGATAAGCATAAGGCAGGACTAGTGATAACGAATAGTAGCGCCCAGTTGAATTGAAGAATCGGAAAAGTGGAAGGCAATTTCAAGACATCACAAACACCCATTCCTTCGAACAGAAAATAGATAAATCGATCGAAAAAATGTTTTTTCGTACTGGGACTCACGGACGCCCACAACGCTGAATGAAAAAATGAAACGACAACTAATTTTCAAATTTATCCATCTACAGAAATTGCAATTATGTGATGATTTGATATAAGACGAATGATTTTCTTATCTTAACAAAGGGGCTCGCGCGAGCCACTCAATTCCTCCTCCAGCCCATCCCTGCATGGAAGCCAACAACGCTAACCGCTGCGCCATTGGACCCAACAGCTTAACAGCTAATACCATTAAAACAATAAAATCTATTCGTTCTTTGGCTGCAAATAAACAAAGCGCCTCGAATTAATTTAGATAAATCTTTATATTCCAATATTTCTTTAAAGTGAATGGACGTTAAAAAATATGTTTATTTATATAAATAAACAAAATTGATTATTGCAAAAAAAAACCCAAATCAATTTAAATTAAATATTTATTTGTAGAAATATTTTTAGGTAACGCCACTGGTTGTTTCATGCCACGAACAGATAATTGAAACGTGTGTATAATCAAGCAAGTTAATTGAGGGGAAAATATTTTTCGTCGGAAATCTTTGAGTTCGTTTTCCTATTAATTTTGTAATTTCTTTGAAATCGATTGATAAATGCATTTTATTCTTAAATAGGTATACATTTTGGATTTTTGTCTACAATACGACTGGTAAAAGTGTTGGTTGTGACATCTTCGAGCGGAATAAGAAAACATTGAAATGAACAACATTAGATTTTCTGTCACGTGAGTAAGAGGGCTGATAAGAGTCTTGGACGATTTTCAACGTGAATAAAAAACGAAGAATTGCCCAAAAGTTCAACAGATAGATTGACTAATGTTGCGACTGAATCAACAATTCAGTCAGCATCTTCACAGATGCTTATTTATGTTAAACTTCACAAGTGAGATGACTTCTTAGAGTAGCGTTTCTCAAATAGGTCCCTCAATATAAATCTAACAGGCTGTATTTGTTGAACGCCTTGGTTGAATATATTATAAAGTTACTTAGGCACACGTCAATGCCATACCTAGGAATTAATTGTTTTTTCTCACCTATTTATTATATAACATATTAATTATCTTGAAAAATAACCTCGGGCTTTCGTTCTCGATTTCAACTCTGTTGACAATGCTCGCCAAGAGCAGCGTTCCCTCTAAGCTGTCCGCGTGTGCGCGCGCACACAACTCGCCGAGCGCGCGCACATACATTACAACATAGCGCACAAAAGTTACATCAGTTTTACCACAACCAGAATAAATTAATTGACATAAATAGTGTTGTTAATTATTTTCATTATTAAAAATCAACCTTTTTGTTTAGTAGGTCTAAATACTGTTATGTGGCGCACAAATCTTTTTATTTCTTTAATGTATTTTGCCCACATAACCTTTCGAAAATTAGAGGGAACATTAGCCATGAGCGAAACCAGTTCTGACCTTTTTAAATAAAGTTGAAATAAAGTACAAAGGAATATTGTGTTTTTATTCATATAAAGTTTATTCGATTATTTACGATGTTTTGTCCGATGAAACTCTTTAAAGCAGTGGTTTCCAACCTTTATGTTACTGTGCCTCCCTTTGAAGAAAAAAATATCTTCGCGCCTCCTCATCCTTTACTTCATATAGTAATAAAGACAAGTTTTAAAAGGTAAATACATATTTTGGACTGTTCGCGCCTCCGTAATAGCCCACACCTCCCAGGATTGAAATAACTGCCTTAAAGAGTTGAAATACGTGTCATAATTTGTAATACAAAAAATAGAGTAAAAAAGTCATCAAATTTAATTAAATGGAACGACATGTGTTTTTTCATAGCAACTTCGGTTGAAATGTTTCACAAGGAGTTCATATTTTCCACATTAGTTGCGGACATAGATGAAAAAATCAATGTTTCAAACTGAAAAGACATCACACGATAAAAACTGTTCAACAGTAATTTAGTATCTTTTAATTAGTAATAATTTAAGCTAATGGTATGAAATTATTAGTTTGGTTATTAAATGTGCGAAAATTATAGTGTTGCTTTATTAACTGTACATATGTAGAAAAAAAATCGTAAGAGTGTATTGTTTGAACAGACAAACTGTAATTAAGACTATTTACTCGGATACGTTATCAAATAACGAAGTACCTCAATATACATATGTATAATGACATATGTGTCGTTAATATATAGTTCAGCAACGTATGTGTTATTTTCTATTTACATTGTTTGTAAATAATATAAAATTAAAACTGTTGGAAACGCATCGAATTGAGCTATATACACAATGACGTTAACTAGACATTGTTTTCATCCATTTATTGAAAATGTATGTACGTTATGCGCTGTCGACACATGTAATCACTTTATTTAAATATTAAAATTAGACCCTCGAGAGGTGAAGTGAGCCAATTATAATAGTAAATGGTAAAAAAAATCTTTGACTTTTAAATACAATCACGTCTTTATTTGGTGTTTTGGTAGATTTAATATTTTTATTTTACAGAGATAACACTATTTCAATGTGTATTAACTGGGGTTAGTTTGATTTTACGATAATTTAAGACGTGTAGAATATTACAACGCATTTAACTTTTTTCTTTCTAAAATACCATTTGGCTCACTTTACCACTAGCGGGCCCAACTGTTGGTTGATTTAGAACACGGGCAAACATTTTGGATGAAGTGCCAGTTTCAAGAATGAATGGCGGTCGCAAGTAAATAATACTAAATATTTTTAGATATACATATGCTCGATTTGACAATGGTTTTGTGCTACTATAAATAATTGCCAGTGCCTAATATGCAGCGTTAATTACAGTTATCGTTTATGTAGTTAAAAACATGTGCGAGAAATCAGAATCTTAGTAGAATTAACCACTTAAATACCAAGCGAACACCGGTGTCCAGAATATATGCAAGCGAACACGGATGTCCAAGACATTTAAAAAATCAAATACTTGGTATTCTAATAGAATATAAGCAATATTTTGACGAATATGTGTAGTGGTATCTATACTGAGTCAATATAGGTTTTTAAAATATCGAATTCGAGAGTATATTGGGCAACATTATTTTTTTAAAAAACACGCAGTATCTCTGGGACATATTAATGATTTATTTTCGCGGTATTCAAACGGTTAAGTTCTGCTTTGTTGCTGAGATTCTTCGCTAGATTCTTCGCTAGTCCAGTGTACGTAAATAGGTATTTGAGTACAAAGTGAGGCATACATTATGTTCAATTGTCAAAAAGAATATAAAAAAAATCGATATTTATCTCGAAATAATAATTTACCATCGACAAATAAAAAAAAACTTAATTTGAATGAAGGATGAAATGTTATTTAATATACATATTTAAATGTGTTTTTTCAAGTGTTTTGGAATAGTGAAATATATTAATATTTACGAAATAAATGAATAATTTTAAACATATTATTACCATAATAATGAAGCGGAAATGATATTAGTATATTGTATAAAGACTGGGAAGATTGATTGTAGGTTAATCACATATTTTAATCAATGTGTAAATTTAAATATTTTAAGAATAAATATGAAAAGAAGATGAAACAAGAGTAGGGTGATTATTGAATGTTTACGATTGTCTATCTCTGCAATGTTTAAAGTGTAGAAATACTTTTTTGTATCTCATTGCGGTATGGAGGGTGGCCGTTCATTGAGCGATGGTATGCAATGACAGGTGAATAGGTCGCCCGCTGTGGTCTAGTTGGTTAGAGCTTGCTCTACCGATCAGGTGGCTCTGGGTCCGATTCCCGGTAAGGTCAATGATAAATTGGATTTTTTCAATTTTAATTTAAGATCTAAGACATGGGTGTTTGTGAAGTTATTTCTCATTGAGTTAATCTCATGTTACTTACAAAAATTTTCATCGATTATATATCGTATGATCTTTCAGCATCAAAATATTTGACGCATTGGCGTAAGCTGTAATATCAAATATTTTTTTTTATTTTAAGTTTTAATTAATGAATAATAAACCGTGTTATAGTAAAGCTGTTGCAATGTTTACACCGTATTATATAAAAACTGTTCTTAGAGCAGTGTTTCTCAACCGATGCACCGCGAGGTTATTGCAAGTGCACCGCGAAAAAATTGTTGAAAAGGAAAAAAATCCACAAAATAGTAAAAACCGAAAAATGCGCTAAATAGTGAAAACCGAAAAAGTAAAAAAAAAAAAATGTCCATATATTTTTTTCGATCTCTTAACTCTGGTGCACCGCCACTTTTTCCCATGATCACCGTGACTTCGAAAAGGTTAAGAACCACTGTTTTAGAGTGTCTTGCTATAGGAGGGTTGCATGTATTTGTATTAACAAGTGCTTAAACATCAATCGAAAAAAGGGAAAAAATAATTGATTTGTTTACCTAGGCGATAATTAAAAACGTAGAAAGAATAATTATTGTAACCATATAAAATTGCTTATCTATGTACATTGTGTTGGTACATAACTGTTAAAAATAACGTAATACATAACACATGTACATAATGTTTTGTTATCTTCACAATGTCACGTAACAGTGTTAGGACCGTGAATGTGGATTATCAAGGGAATTTTAATTATCTATGTATAAAAAGACAGTTTAATATTTCACTATTCATCCGGGCAATATCGTAGTATTTTAAAGGCCTAGGCGAAGACCTAGGCCTATAAAATACCATGTAAAGAGGACTAAGGTTAATAAAAAAAATACAGAACGCAATCAATGCTGAGTTATTGAAATTCTGAAATATTATCAAGAAAGTCTCTAATATTAAATTTATATAATTTTTATCTATCGCCCCACTGCACGCTGCAATTCTATGAGCTTTAGAACTGTAAGGATCTGGTCGAGGAGGAGGCATAGGCCATATATTCGGAAAATAATCCATTATCGATCAAGAATTCAATTTCTGAAACTGTCCGTACCGGGATTCGAGCCCATAGGCTATGCAACCGTAGCCAACGACGTTGAATACTCGACCGCAGACTCGGTTTCAATGAACTTGCGCCAATGTCCAATAGATACAGTGGTGGGCTGGAGGGGGCTCGAAGGGGCTCGCGCGAGCCCCTTGTTAAATTTTACTAAGGCCGGCGAGCCCCTTGTTAAAGACAAAAAAAGTCTCAGATCTACAGTAATTACTGTAGATGGCTTATATTCATGAAACAAAAGACTTTGTTGCATTTGGAAATTTCTCGTAAAATACATTTATTTTGGGTGCATAGCAAAAGATATTAGATTTTTAAAAATATATTATAGCAGTATATTTTTACATAATAAAAGCATACATTCGATTAATTTCATAAATTTTGCGAATCACCTATAAGAGTGATACAAAATCCACTCCTCATTTGGAACACCGTGAATATCTCTCAGGTTAACCGAGCCCCTTGTTAACATTTTGGCAGCCCACCGCTGAATAGATACCTTATATTTTTATTTGTCGTACATTACCTTCTCATAAAAGAGGTTAAAAACTTTGCGATGTATGAAAAATCCCCTTTTCATACCAACTATTAAAATTGCACTAAAACAAAAACTACTGACGTTTGTTGTTAATTGTTACAATTTAAGATTTCGACTGAAGGTGCTTGGTGGAATTTCAATATTAAATTTGAATCGTTCAAATTATGTACACTCCCACAGATTTTGTCACTAACGACCCGGGTTTCGCCTTTCGGCATCTTCAGGCGTTCAAGTGCACGGATGAACTTGAACTGACGCTTAGTAAATGGATGTTTCGTGTAAATATTAAATAAATGTATCACTGAGTCTAAAGCCATCGCTGGCGAAAAGGCTAAGCTCATGGGAATTCCCAACGCTGCGCTTGAACGCCTGAAGATGCCGAAAGGCGAAACCCGGGTCGTTAGTGACAAAATCTGTGGGAGTGTACATAATTTGAACGATTCAAATTTAAATTGTTACATTTTAAAAAATCCCTACTTAGTTTTTGACTCTTGACTTTTTGGGTGACTAACACAGCAAGTAAAAAAAAAAAGCAAATATAATATATAAGCTTATAAAAAAAACACAATATTCTTTTGAACTATTTCCACTTTTATTTAGCAAGATCAGAACCGGTTTCGCTCATGACGAGCACTATAATCACCAGAGAAAACGGTCCCGATCTTGCTAAATAAAAGTGTAAATAGTACAAAGTAACATTGTGCTTTTTTTTAATATAATGCCTTTCCACTAAGTATTGACAGTGAATACCCTAAAAGCGAAAATTGTATTCGTAAACAAATATACTCAAAATTTGTAATGTTAACTGTTCCTTTACTTAAATAGGCTTGATAATATGTATTTCCCATGATATATATTTTTTCTTTTTTTTGTTGTTGTATTAGACCGTTTATTTTTTTATCTTAATTGCAAACGGTGTGTTGAATTCTAATAGTGTAACTTTTTCTTATCATCTTTGTTTAAAAGTATTTTGCATTAAATTTTGGTAACAATGTAGGACATTATTTATATTTCACTATTAAGGTGTAAAGACATTGTATTAAAAAAATGGAACACTAATTTGAGCTAATTCCAGATTAATTTTGTATGATCAAGGCAGGTTTCGCTAATGTGACTGTAATATCTCAAATTCTATTGTAAACATTTACATTGTTATAATTGCTTCTGTTAGTGACTATTTTTACTTAATTGTTTTGTGATGAGACTTCAAATTATTCATTTATTTGCAAATGTAATAAACATTTTAATTCAAGTCAGTTTGCACTTGAACGCCTGAAGATGCCGAAAGTCGAAACCCGGGTCGTTAGTGACAAAGCTTGTGTGAATGCACTTAATTTGAACGATTCAAATTTGATTAGAGATATGTATTTTTTACTATTACGGAATATTCTTGATTCCTCTTTAAATTCAACGCGGAATAGATTAAACTCTTCCGCCAGCAGTGCATGGTTAAAAGATATGTCCCGTGCAACTCTGTATCAGGCCAAAAAATATGAGGAATACATTCTTTTCTTTTCTTGATCGCATTGCGTTATGGAAGGCGGCCGTGAAAATGCGGCTGCATATACATAACGGGTGGTAGTGGGATACCCAACAACGCACTTGTATTTTTTTTCAATTTTAGCATTTTGATTTTTGATTTTAGTATTTTGTATTTAAAATGTTTAATCTTATTAAAAAGATATTTACACTAGATATTAATTTCAAATAATTATCATTTTAAATACGTTTTAAATTATTTATTATATTATATTATTAAAAAAAATGTACAACAATTTAAGAATAACAAAACATTAGAAAATTACAGAAACAAAGATATATATAAAGTAGAAATGGTGATCGATTAAGCTTGTGCAAAAAGTGATGATTTAACATTGGTGATCAAATCATATCCTTAAAAAAATGATATTAAATAAGTTAATCTTCCAGAAAAGCAGATTGGATTAAAACAACCTCGATTATGTATTAGACGTCCGTGAGAGATGCTCCTAGAAGCAAGGACAACAATAGTATTGTTAAAAGTCTGTTGATATTTCCATTCATCTGGTTATTGAATTTTCAAGATGGCTATCCCGGAAGCAGTTGGAATAATACAAACATCGCGTAATATTTATCTTGGAGGCCCGCATGCCATTTTTTTTTGGCAGCCTTTATTACTGATTAAATTTGTTTCGGTGCCATCTGAGTTCACAAAACGTTAAAAGAAAACAGAAAAGGCTGATCGCAAAAATAGTGGCGATATGCGACACATGGTAACTAGCATTGGTCGTCGTACGAGTGGTAATTCGAACATTTACGCTAAAATTTAATTTTCTTTGAACGAATGTTGATTTTTAAAAGTCAGATCCATTTGTAATGTTTATAGTGTACGAATTTTTACAGATTTTTTTACAAACCATGGCCGCTCTCATAGTTGAGTTTATTTCAATGTTTTACTTTGAAAATTTTTGTTATACAGTTTGGTAACTAAAATAAAATAGAAATACAATAAAAAAGGCAGAGATAGATTTTTTTTTAAACCATGTCCGCTCCCAATGTGGAGCATATGGACTCCTAATGGAGTTTATCTCAACATAAGTGTTTCTACGAGAACTGCTTGTTACTCAGTTGCTCAACCTCTCTTTTTCCAAAGAGAGTAGGGGATAGAAGGATAGGGCTAGGACAGGACTAGTGGTAAGCTAATCGCTCTCGATACGCCCGTTCATAGGATAGGATGGGTGGGACTGGGGAATTGAAGACATCACATACATCCATACCTACGAACAGAAATTCATTAATCGATCGAAAAATCAATTTATAAAACTGTTCGCACCGGGATTTGAACCCATACCCTTCGTGACCGAAGCCAACGACGTTGACCACTCGACCACACAGGCGGATAGATACTAGTGGTGAATTATTAGCTCTCGTGACTTTAAAATAGAATGACAGCTGAAGGGGAAGGGCATGTTAGTCGTGTAAAAAATACGACTCCGGCTCCGAATGAATTTTTCAATAATTTAATTTTAGCTTATATATATTTATACCATCAGATCATCTTTAGTCAGTCTAGCATGCAGTGGCAACATTATGGACCATTGCAGTTTGAATCATTAAATATATATTTTTAAAATGGGTCTGAGTCGTAAGATTTTTCCGACTCGACTTCAACTCCACAGTTTTGCATTATAGACATCCATGCCTATGAAAAAAAATCCATAAATTGATTGATTTTTTTTCGTACTATAATGCTGAAAATAACGATGTTGACAACTCGGAAAAGAGTAAAAGAACGTGCCAAGCACTTCTAGTTAGCTATCAATAAATATAATATAAAACAATAAAGGTTTTGCCCTTCGCTAGCAGTCAACTGACATTCAACACCTTAATAAAAGTTAAAATTATAATTTTACTAAATTCACTATAATTTGTAAGAAAATTGAGATATCTTTACAAAAAATAATTTTGTTAGCTTCCAGATAGATACTTCGCCTATACGCATATATGTGTCCGCCGGCCAGCAACCTTTGTTTTTTAAAGACTCAAATACGCGTCCACGGTCGTTAAGCTGTTAAAATTTGAAAACATAATATTCCTATATAAACTGAAAGATGCTTGCTTTACTTAAAATATAGACAAATCTCTTTCATACATAGATACAAGTTGAATAAATCGACCATCCGCTTCCTGAATTGCCAACGATAGTCGCTTCGCTTTTCTATATTGTCAGCAGAAGTACCGACTTACTAATTGACGAAAAATAATTTTGCATATTATTAAAGTATTTATGGCTTATCTTAATTGGTAATGTTTTCGTATTTGACCGATAACACAAACTTAGGAATCAAACATAATTTGTATACATATATTTATGGGTATGTGTTATATAATATAAGAATTCCATGTACGATATTCAGATTCAATTACTTATAGACCCCTCCCGCGATTTACACAGTAGATACGTTTTTCATAAACCCGTGTAAACGGAAACTGCGTAAAAATGAATAAACAGTTTATAGTGTTCTCTATGACTCTCGATAAGATTGTCCTATTATTTATCATTCTGGATGCGGCCCTTAATCTACATAGTTTTGGACAGCTTTAAAATATATCATTAAGGTACGATTCGCTTATGGACAGCCAAGAGTTTGCAGCACAAAATAATTTACGTGGATGAGCAAACAGTCTTAATATTTCTTGAATTAGTTCAGCTGTAATATTGAATAAGGTAACAAAATCACATCCCATTGTTTTGATATGAAGAAAATAATATTCATGTTATGTTGAATAGCATTGATGTTAAAAAATATGTAATCAAAAGTAGACTGATATAATATTTGCGAATGTAGTGAATAGAGAATTGATAAGACTGAACAAATATTGTGTGCTGTTTTCCCAAACCGAAATTTATTGTATTAGCTAGATAATTAGCGTCAAAAATTGTGGTCTAAATCAGTGTTCTTCAACCTATGTTCCGCGATAATTTTTATGCTTAGAATGTTTTTGACTCGAATATCTCTTTAGTACTAAAAATGACAAATTTTGCACCAAAATAAAGTAGTTTTATTAGTTTCCATGAAAAAATCGATGTAACATTGAGTTGACGCTTAAATTGCAATTTTTTAAATATATGTATAATCCTAGGCAAAGATGTTGTACAGTTAATTCTCGACTTACAACAGGTTTCCTTACGCCATCTTAGACGTAAGTCGAAAAGGTCGTAAAAAATATATTTAAAACCTTAAAAATAAAATTCAATTAATGTGAATGACTATTAAAAATATTATGAAATATATTGTTTATGGTTTCGGTGTAGATAAATCTGTAGCATGTAAGTTAGAATTCGTGAGAATCTCACGATTACAAGCTGAGCCTTTAGAACAATGTCTGCCAAACTGTGTGCCGCAAGAAGTCTCAGGTGTGCTGCGGTGGAGGAAGCATTAAAAAAAAAAATTAAAAATAATGCCTATTCATTTAAATTTTCTTCAATTTCAAATAAATTTAACATGTACACGTCAAACAAATATTTGTCACGTTTATACATGGTAGTAAACGCAACACATTTTCTTTTTTAAATGTACATTTCATTTTGTAAAGCATTTTTATTTGGTGCGCCGCGGTACTAGTTCCATTCACCAGTGTGCCGTGAAGTAAAAAAGTTTAGCAGACACTGCTTTAGAAGAAGAGGAAATACCTTAAAATCTAAAACTTTCTTCAGAAGAGTGAAACGATAGTACATATTACTAAAGAAAACTCGCTTGGGTTAGGTTAATTTGATAATAAAATAGATGTTTCAAATAATGTAAATCAATTGATATTTAATTGCATAAATAAAAATCACATGTTTATTATTGATCATAGACAAGCGCCGCGTTTGATGCGACAACCGAAGACCGCTCTACAGCTGGTGGATTCGCCATTTTGTCAACGCACTTCTTTCCGGTTAACATGGCCTCAATTTCCTGCCGCGTACGCCCTCTGGTTTCCGGTACGAATACAGCACAGAAAATGGCGCCAAATAAGCAGACTCCCGCAAAGAAGAAGAATACAACGCCATCACCGAAGGCCTGCAAATCAGTGACAGATTAACACATTTATTGAAATTATTAGGTATAACTATTTAAGTGGTACAAATATTAAATCGGTTGTGAAGCAAAATAGACAGTTTTAAGATTTTTTTAGAATAATCAATCATTGGTCGCTACTGTTTCATATTTAGAATATAACCGTGAAACCCCCAATTACACTACCCCGAATTACGCGCTGGCTTAAAATATTCGCCGCGAATCCCCCAATTCCACGGTCACATTCCATCGTCGTCACTACGAGACGGTCGTCTGTGCCGCGCATACACTCAAATGTTGGTTAGCGTCTGTGTATTCAACACGTGCCAGGCTATACACGTATAGCGGGTGACTGTCTATGTGTGGGATTTTGGCGCGCTTTGCATTTTATCACTTGGTAACTAAATATTTCGTCAATATATTTTTTTTTTGCAAAGCTAAGGGAAGTCTTAGTTTTGCATTTTTTGCGGAAAAAACCAAATTCCTAATTTTGTATGAGATTCACACCCCCCGAATTACACTATCTCGACTTTAGGGTAAATGGGGGTTTTACTGTATTTATAAATGACTTGAAATGAAAAAAACAAAAACCAAATATCCGATATTTGAAAAACAATGTTGAAATGTGTTTCATCAAAATTGTTTAATAAAATAATTGATGAGTGAAAAGGAATGCTTACGATACCATCACATGTGGCCACATACTCTGAAAAATATTTTTTTTCGAAATATGTAATTATATAATATAATATTTTTAAATTATATTATGAAACAAAATTTTGATTTTCTACAAGATGGCGCCGCACTGTTAGGCTTCGATGTCAAAATAAAAAAAATATGAGATTCCAACTCATATATAGACGACCGTATAGAAACAAATGAGAATACATAACAAGTTAATCTTACGTTAACACATGTTGGGTAGAATTGCAAAAGGAAGAAGCAGGTCACCCAAATCAGCCCAACAAGAAGAGCACTCGCCACTCCCCTATTCTGAAAGAAGAATAAACGCAAACAAATGAACAATCCGTAATCTGTAGTAAAAAATGTTAGATAAATACTAAAGAGTGTTTTTAAAATTATACAAAAACTAATAACCATTACCCAAAATGTATTTTTAAACGAGAAAGAACTCTTTACACACCTCGTTTACACTCGTTTTCTCTCTAAATTCAAAGCATGCACAACTGCCCAATCACAGGTGAAACCAGGGGTGGGCTGGGGGGGGGGGCGAGCCCCTTGTTAAGATAAGAAAATCATTCGTCTTAGATCAAATCAACATATAGCTGCAATTTATGTGGATGGTTACATTTTATTATGAAACAAGACTTAGTTACCCCTTAATTTTTTCAATCAACATTATGGGCTTTCGTGCCAGGCCTCATGGGTTCGAGTCCCAGTACGAAGCAGCATCTTTTCGATCGATTTTCTGTTTGAAGGTATGGGAGTTTGTGATGTCCGATCCTTTGAAAAAAAACTTTGGTTGAGATACCTTCATTAGGAGGCCATATGATCGACATTGGGAGCGGACAGGGATAAATAAAAAAAAAATGAATACGATTTACCGAGCCCCTTGTTAAGATATTGGCAGCACACCGTTGGATGAAACTGCCTATGTGTAAAGTCAGCTATTAACGTTGCCTGACTCAGCAAAATGGTTACAGAACACAGGTGTAGGCTGTTGACTGTTTCCTATCATCAAGGATTTTCGTATCCAAAATCCCAGGAATTTACCGATTTGCCCAAATATGACTTGTTTTTTTTATGTCTTCCAAGAATTTTTGAATCTAAAATCCCAAGAATTTACGGTTGTCGTTATTTTGCCAAAAAACAAATTATTCTGTGTTTCATTTTCGCAATCCCAAAATCCCAGGCTTGGTACGATCGCAATCCCAGGATTTAGGGATCACAGAATTGGACGGGATCCCGGGATCTTAAGATCCGGGATTGGATACCCTAATACCGAAGCTTATCGTCTTTTTTAGGTCCTAAGTTTATTGTAATTCGGTTCAATGAATTGAAATCTATCTCTTATTTATCTACAGTTACTTTCATTTTTTACACAGTTATGTTGTATGGCCCCTTGTCAGCTCGAATTATTTGTTTTAGCATGATTTCTAGAAACAAAAATAATCAAATTGCATTTTTTTTTCATAGAACAAGAAATTCGACAACAGAGGTCGATTTTTTTTTTTTTTGGATATCAAATTTATGGAGCTTCAAGTACCAAGACGCGCCAGCGTCAAGGCTCTTCCAGTCTCCTTCATCGATAAAGATTTTGAAAAATTGTAAATTGCATCCCCTTACCGTCGTTTGCAGACGGAAGGGCGCGATCACTACAGAGATAAGAAGTTCACGGGAACTCCATATGCATTATTTTGCAAATTACATTCCATATGCTTCCTCCATACTATATCCGTACATGTACACACACATACGCATACATACATACACACATACAGTATACAAATTGTTTTTAAACAAAGAGAGTCATTTTCGTGATGCTAAGTTCGTTCTAAAATTGACAATTTTAGACGACATAAGATCTATGGAGGGTCGTCGAGCAGGACTGATCTGGGTCTAAAACGATTCTCAGGCAGTGTCTCGTCATAGTTGTGGAGATCAGAGATCGTTGGGTTAAAATGTTTTCCTACCTCGCTGTGAAACTTTTGTGATATTTCACGAACGAAGTCGCGGATGGTAGGTATTTTCAAGTCTCTGACGATAGTAACAAACAAAAGTCTTCATTATATTTTTCAGACATTTCTGGCGATGAAAGCAATTTACGTGGTACACTACCGTGTAAAAGAAGAATTGACTGTACATAACGTGACTAAAGACAAAGCTTAACTTTTATTTGATTAGATAAACAACGAAGCTGCCATGATTAATAATGAATAAACCATTTACGATGATTATTAAACCAACCTCGTCTGAAAATATTTCAGCCATTATGACATACAGGATTGACCCAAGTCCTACGATGAACGATGACACGCTCATGGCAAGAGCTATTGCTGGGATAAATGACTCTTCTGATGGGTACATCATTTGATATGCCATTGTTCCCATGGCTACAGCATAAACCAGGCATGATCCTGACAAAACTATCTGAAATAAAATACACAAATACTTCTATAATCTACATTTATTTACATGTGGAAAAAGCTTCAAGTATATTTTAAAATAAATATAATGAAATATATACTACGTTTTGTTAATAGCTTGCACTTTTTATCCAGTTTTGTTCCACCTATATCAGTGATGTACAAACCGCGGCCCTTTTAGAATTTTGTGGCAGCCCTTAAATCTTTTTCTCAAACATATTTTTTGAACGTAAAACATTTATTTAATAAATGTGAGCAAGCTTTTTCTTCAATGAAGAAGAATTAATTGGTTTATAGAAACAGGCTTAAAAATATTATGTCAAATTAAAAAAAAATAGTTAGCATTAACTTATGAATTGCATATAAATGAAACATAAATATTTCACAACGAAACGATTTGTAATAAGCAAGTACTCATAATCCTTTTTTGCATGGCTTATTAATTTTCAAAATAACACGGTCAAAATAATATAATGGAACCTATTACTCATTTATCTAAATTCACATAATCTTTTTTACACGGTTTTAAGGCTGTTTTACATGGAACGTACATATGTTCTGTATAACAAAGAATTGAGCGTACTTTAAATATTTTTTCTTTGCGGCCCGAACCCACTATAATTTGTTTTATGCGGCCCGCTAGAAGGTAAAGGTTGTGCATCACTGACCTATATTAACCTACTGAAACTACGTAGAAGCTGTGAAGCGGGGTCTTTGTTTCTTGACAATTTAAGCATAACACTCTGTAAAACGTTTTTGGCGTCGAAAAAGAAATACTGTAAATTGTAACACCATATAAAATATTTCATAGTTTTCACAGTGTTTATTAGTCCAAGACACGCGCATAACGTTTATTCATTTCGATATGTAAAAAAGAAGATAATACAAACTAAATTAATTTCGTTGGCAGTTATGACTGAAAGAAACATATAAATAGCATAACGCATTTTAGCTGTACAGATTTTGATAAATTATTGTTTATTCATTTTATCTACACCGCAGCGGTCACCAAATAACGGCCCGCGCCCCCTGATTTTTAATATATAAATATTTTACATATCGATTTTTTAAAAATTATAACAGTATTCCATCGATAATATTCAGGCCCATTTCTCAAAAAGTTTGGTGAACCCTGGTCTACGATCACGCTTCATTTCAGTTCGCTTGATGATATTCGAAAAAAAACGATTTTCTCAAAATTAGATTTTTCGACTCAACGTTTGCTGACAGTATATACTGACCAGTATATACTGACTTTTACTGTATATAATGACAGTATATACTGACTTTTTTTTTGGATATCAAATTTATGGAGCTTCAAGTAGCAGGACGCGCCAGCGTCAAGGTTCTTCCAGTCTCCTTCATCGATAAAGATTTTGAAAAATTGTAAATTGCATCCCCTTACCGTCGTTTGCAGACGGAAGGGCGCGATCACTACAGAGATAAGAAGTTCACGGGAACTCCATATGCACTATTTTGCAAATCACACTCCATATGCTTCCTCCATACTACATCCGTACATGTACACACACATGCGCATACATGTATGTACACACATGCAGTACACAAAAAAAAAATCAAGCAAAGAGAGTCATTTTCGTGATGCTAAGCTCGTTAATTAGAACGATAAGTCAAATAGAAGCGCCCTAAATATTCAGTCTTTCTGGCACACAGTAGGGAGATCACTGATGTTGTTAAGGGAATGAAGTTATGAAAGCATGCGCCATCTAGTTGGAGCTATGCCTTAATGAAAGAGTTTGCAAGTAACCCAATAAGTGCTAAGTCACATTGTCGGCAGATAAATTTATCTGACACTCGGCGATACTATAAGTACGAAGTTTCAACCATCAACTGAACACTATGATACCTTGCGTGGGGCTCGGTCCGCAATTAGTGGCGGTAGACCTGCGCCAAACACCATTAGACATCCGTAAACAATCGTCCCAGCTGTTGCAGAGAGAGCACCACCAGCTCTGCCGAATATGGATCCTGCGTTTGCATGAACAGCGAAGATTCCACAGAAGGTTTGGACTGAGATCAAGACTGCGCAAAGGAAGAAGGCCTTTCTGGCGGCGTGATCCTGGACTGGAAGTATAAATAATTTAAAAAAATAAGTAATATCTTCTTTTTTAACCAATATAACACAGCATAGAATAAAAAAACTTTTATAATCTTATAATTAATAGTATGTTCTTTTATGACATTATTCTGTACCAGATCTGATATCAGTTTTCAAAATTTGTGGTCGAGTAGCTATCGTTGTTAGCATTGGCTGCGGTATTCACGGGTATAATCCCAGTGCGGAAAGTATCATAAATTGATTTTCAATTGATTTGTAGAATTCTGTTCCACAGCACAACTATCTGTGATGTCCCGAATTCTCTCACACCCAACTGATTATACAAGCGGAGCCTTGTGAGAGCGATTACCATACCACTTGTTTTGTCCTAACCTTTTCTTTCTATCCCTTCACTATTCAACACAGAAAAGTAAAACAAAAAGCTGTAATTAATGGAGAATAGTATTTAAATAAATTCCAATCCAAACGGAGTCTATGTAAGTCTAAAATAATTAAAAAATACGTTGACAATCCGTTTTTTTTTGTGAAACTATATAATGTATTTATATATATATTATAATGTTAAAGTTTAGGGACTGGAATGATTGATCATATATATTGTGGGACTTGTTGGTTGAAAGAAATGTCTGATTTCCTTCGTTACAAAATCTTACAGAAAGTTTTTAAAGATGCTGTTTTAGCTGCACCAGCTTGTTGCTCTATCAAATCATCCAGCGCGATATTGGCTGCTTCTGGAGATCCTCGGAACCAGGTCAATGCATTCAGTGCTTCCTAAAATGAAATGAGTGTGAGTAATTCAAGCTGAAATGTTTCATCAATCAGTTTCCATCCAACTCATCCCATTAATTGAATCTGTTTTGCTTAGCGAAAACGTTTTAAATGAAGAATAGTTTCCAAGACGGTTTGACGATTTAAAAAACGAAGAAACATCCACAAGCAACCGTATCGTATTTTTTTAGTCTTATAATTTACTGTAAAACTGTATTCAACCCCTTATAAGTACCCAAATAAAAAAAATGAAACTGTGTATGATATCTAAGTATAAGAGATATAGTTACGGAATTTATTAGTTATTATGATATACAAAGTTGTACCCACCATGTAAATTTACCATCGTAGTAGATTAAGTGTACATCTAAAGTATCCAATCCCGGAATTCTGTACAATTCTATGATTCTGGGATTGAGAAAATGAAACATGGAAGAGCTAAAAAAAGGGTGTCGCGCTGTTATTTTTGGTAAATATTCAAGCTCCTGGAATTTTGGATTCAAAAATTCTAAGAGCTAAAAAAAAGTTGCTGGTAATTTTGGGAAATTCGCAAATTTCTTGATTTTTGGATTCAAAAATTCTAAGAGCTAAAAAAAAGTTGCTGGTAATTTTGGGAAATTCGCAAATTTCTTGATTTTTGAAATCGACATGAAAAAATGTACATCTTCCGTCTGTACCATGATATGTCTACACAAACAACCAAGTATGTTAAATAAAAAATACAAATAACAATATAGATATTACATATATATTAATTCAAAGACGTTTACCTTCTGTTTTTTCTTCAGAAGAAGCTGGGCTGGAGACTCTGGCATCTGCCACCATAGGGGAAAGAAAATGAGGCAGACGGCTAAGTATATAAAGGCTACCTCAGTGTAGGTGAGCCAGGCCCCCAGTATGTACGCTGTTAGTATTCCACACGAGTAATAAAATGCCATTGCACCACCTAAGGATCATTGGAACCAAATTACATCACCTATCACCAGGGTACACAAAGATTTGAAAATAAAACAAAATTAATTTTACTAAACGACTCTTCATGGATTTTACAAAACGGCTTTCGGTTAATGCTACCAAACTCATAAACTCTGTTTAATTGTGACATGAAAAAACAGGTTCTCAAATTTTGTTTCTATATATTATATATTGCAGTATAATCATTTACCTGTAACACCATTGTAAAGTAGTATAGAAGGTAAAACTTCTAGCTAACCATCATCAACTATCCTGATAAAGGATTCCTTGTGAACGATTGATTGCAAACAATGTCAGCAAATACGAAAAAATACTCAATTAAATTTGTTAGCCAACTGCATGCACGGCAATTTGGCTCAACATAATTTAATAAAATATATAACTTTCATTTTTATATTATATATACGTATAATATAAAAATGGTAGCGTATCTTTATACCGTTAATGATTTCTCTCAAAATTGTTTTCGTAAATTTATTTGTTATTAATTTTAAACTTTTTATAATTATATGATATCAAAATCAAATTTTTCGCCTAAATTATTTTTCAACTGCCTGATTTATTATTTTTGTTTACGTTTTGTTTTATTGTAAACAATTCATAAGTTGAAATATTTTTTATTTAATTTTATAGTGTTAATTTATCACTGTGAATGAAACATCAATAATATGATAGAGCTATGTGTGTTTGATTCGAGATGAAATGACGTTCCACTATCTAACCATATAATTTAAAAAAAAGTAATAAAAAAGAATAACTCTTAAAGTCAGAAATAAAATAAACCATTTTAAACATTCTAGCAGTCTTTGATTTCGTACAAGGAGTCATAATTAAGGGTGGGGGAGTCCCAATTATGGGGAGATTATAAAATGCACTTATTTTATATCAACGCAAAATATCTTTTATCGCAAACGTGCGCGCCTTTTTCGTTCACTCTATTTTTATGCGCGAAATCTAACGTTACTGTGCCATGCAGGGACGTCCTGAGGGCATAAGCGAGTAGGCAGTTGCCTAGGGGCGGCAAGTCCTAAGAAGCGGCAAATGATCATATATTTCTTAAATGACTAAATATTTTTGACACGAATTTTGCTTAGAATAAATATGATGCCTCAATGTTTTTGATAAACAAAATATCAAATCAAGAAACAATACTTATAAAATGTAAGTGTATTTTAAATTACTTTTTATACCCTGTAGTGAAATTTTATAGCATTTTTTTCATAATTATTGAACAATAATTTGGGCTTTTGGATCGTGAGGATCTTTGTCAATTAGGTACACATATATCATGAATCACTTGAAAGCATAACGGAATAAGTGACAAAGTATTTGTTTGAGTTCGTAGGTGAGTAGAGGATTCAAACTTCTATATTTGTATATGTATTCCTAGAATAATGGGAAATAATGGTTTAAAGGGCGCTATTTTAGAGCTCTACCTAGGGGTGGCACAAAGCCTAGGAACGTTACTGGCACCATGTCAGATAACTAATGCAACTTTTTGTCATTTACCAAGTATAGCTCGCAGTTTAGGTGTTGCGATCTCATTATTGTACATATAGGCGACTGTGATTGAGCCTGATCCACCTGCTCCAGCAAACACTCGTGCAGCCAAGACCCATGTCATATTCATGCTGGATAATATGAGTATCCAGTTAATCTAGAGAAACATAAAACATTAAACTTATCAAAGATACAGTCGTCTGACATATTTTGTCCCTTTGATAAGAAAAATTTGGCCATCTAAAATCAAATAACATGCGGTATAATTGTCGTGATTTCACGAAGAAACAAAAAAAGTTTTTTTAAGTAGCTTTGGAAAAAATTCCAATGCAAAAATGAACAATTTTATAGGTGGTTTTTATTAGCGTCAATAATATCATTTACCAGGTTTTTACTGCTTTCAAATCCCTGTTTGCAAAATGATAAACATCAACGTTTGAAATAGAAAAAAACTTCTTTGTTTTGCGCAAGAATATGAACGGTAAAGTGACAGTCTGTATGTAATGAGATGCGATAAGGATCCTGGTTAAGTCGCTGAAACCAAAACCTCTGGGACATTGCCGCCGAGACATTGCAGCCAAAACAACATTCACCAACTACCAGTCTTCTTCCTTTTCTTTGTGCATGTTCGCTCCCTATGTGGAGCATATGGCCGCCACGTGGCACCTCCATGTTTTCCTGTCTCCCGCCAATTGCTTTGCTTCCTCCCATGATATGCCAGCATCCCTCAGTTCCGCCGAGTACATCCTTTGGATAGTACTCGACGGACGTCCGGGACGCCGGAATCCCACCGGTCGAAAGAAGAGGCATCGTGATCGTTGTATGTAAAATATCCTCTTTTAGTCAGCCGGATAAAGTGTTACGTTTACTGTAGATGAGTAAATAAGAATATCACTCGAAACAAATCGAATGTTAGAGGCGGTCAAGTTTCTCTTAGTTTAATCCAAAAAGTTGATTGTGGGCTGTTGTTGTTATAAATAGGCAGCTGTATGTAGTTATTTTGATTTAAGAAATATACATTAGACCAGGGGTTATCAACCTTTTCGGACCCTAAAGCGTAATCTAAAATATTGGTCGAGCGGCGAGCACCACATTTTTTCAAAATCTCAAAACCCAGGAATTTACCGATTTGCCCAAAATATCACCGTGACTCTATTTTTTTTAGCTCACCGACGAATCAGTCGCGTGTCCGGGGTTGGTGACCCCTGTATTAGACATTACAACGTATGTCAATGACTCAAATATTTTGGTAGATCATACGAGATAAACATGATGAGAAAAACATCACAAAAAAAACCATACATTAGATTTCAAATTTGAATTTAAAAATCTAAATTTGATATTTATTTTACCGGGGCTTGAACTCAGGCCCACCTGATAGCTAGGATAAAGCGTTTACCAAGTAAACCTCAGAAGGCGGTATAATTATTTAATGTTGTATCATTTAGCAGTGTTGGAGAACGTGTTTTTAAATTCTCCTCATCGTCGAATTTTAACCTTTTTTGATTCGATACTCAAATTAGGGTAGTAAAATACTATTAGACATACACATTTTAATGATAGAAAGTAAAGCTTTGATAACAACAATATGCAATGGGCAAGTTATGAAACCTTATCAAATACAGTACACAATGAATCTGTTTCTACAGGTGAGCTCACATTGTAAACATACCTAACTTGTAGACATATCAACATGTCAAATAAATTATGTGAAGTATGTTATTATCTCATGAAAATGGCGTTGAAAATATTTCGCGGTTCATCAAATATTTCCATCGACCCAATCCTAGGTCATAATGACCAACAGACTAAGAACGACTAGTCTTTATAAATGAATTTACCAAAAAAAAAAGCGCTACGATAAAGCCGGCAACTTTGCGTCCTTTTGCATCAGCCAGGAGTCCAAAGAAGGGCGAGACGAACAGAGCTCCAAGACAGAACGATCCTCCAATCCAACCTTCCAGGTCTCCCACGTCCAAGCTGAGTAAAGCACTCGACGTCCATCCAATAGTGTTACCGTACATGAACGCCAATAAGCTTGCTATAATTTATACAAACACTAATTAATTAATAGGGTAAAAATATCAAGGCATTTCAGTTCTACAGTTTTTTTATATGTTTATACGTTGATAGCTATTTCGGCTTTCGCCATCGTCAGAACTATGCTTTAAACGTAAATTTGCTCAGCCAGCAGTGGGCTGCCAATATCTTAACAAGGGGCTCGGTAAATCTTATCCATTTATTTGTATCCATTTTCGCTCCCAATGAAAGTATCTCTTTTTTTCTACGAGAACTGTTTGTTACTTAGTCGCTCAACCTCTCTTTTCCAAAAAAAGTAGTAAGGATAGAATGATAAGACTAAGACAGTTCTAGTGATTATCTCGAACCCATGAGGTCCGGCACGGAGGCCCACAACGCTGAATGAAAAAATGAAGGGGCTACTAAGTCTTGTTTCATAATAAAATTTAACCATCTACAGAAATTGCAGTTAGGTGCTGATTTGAGCTAAGACGAATGATTTTCTTATATTAACAAGGGGCTCGCCGACCGTGCTGAAATTTAACAAGGGACTCGCACGAGCCCCCTCGAGCCCCCTCCAGCCCACCCCTGTGCTCAGCTATATATGTATACTGGCTAAGAAGAGACACACAATGCATCATATTATTCACTCTAACATACTAATTCAAATTCTAATTACAATATACTGAAATACCTTGATATTTTTACCCTATTAAAATGGAGTTCTACCAAGTAAATGCCAAATCAATAAACTAATTAATTATAATTGATTAAATTGGAATAGTAGGGTAAGAATACGGTTGAAATGTATTAAATGCCAAAAAAAATATTTAGCGGTTTATTCAATTATTATTAGAATAAGTTAATAAAATAACATTTTATTAGCCTGCGTGCACTTCAATGATGTGTATATTTCATATTTTGACTTCGGCCCAATCATCAAAATACGTTTTTTGTACCTCCTGTAAAATATATCCTCCTGATATATGTGGGTTACGTCCTTTTTCCTTTCCACAGTCAATATATAATATATGAAGAGCTTGGGATAAAAAATAATCAGATCCACTTTTCTTATATAAAATTACTTATTATAGACAGTTTTGATTATTTGGTCAGATTTTAATTCTTAGTAGCATGGAAAGTAAAAGTTGTTTAGCGATGTTAATAAAGAAATTCTGATCTTTTGAATCAGTATAAAGTACTCAAAGTTTGACCACAAGTACCTCATATTTTAACAGTTATTTTTCTATAATTAAACAATTCAAATATTGACTCAAAACTGTCAATAATTCAAATAAAATACTTGCATATTCCAGCTGCTACATACTGATGGATAACAGTTTCCTTGACATCAACACTCTTCTGCTTTTTAACTTCCTGGTCTTCAGTCATCATCTTGATATATTTTTTAACCAATTATGATTGTATGTCACTCACTAAAATATTAAATATTCCCGTGTATGAAGTAATAATGACCCGATATTAATTATTACAAAAAGAAACATTAGTGCTTGTCATTGTTAACATTATAAATTAAATTGTTAAATTAGAAAATATTTTTTATGCCAAGCAACTATTTACAGAATACCATGATCTTTAAATTATACACTGCATCTGTTTCAAAGTGATCTTGAAAATTATAATTGCCCAATGTTGTTGGATGTATTTTACTAACTTAATCTTTCTAAAGATAACAATTTTTGAGCAATTCTAAAACTGTGAATCTTAGATTGTTGCTACGTGAATAAAGATAATGCATAAACTAATGAAGGGGTGGGATGTGGGGAGGGGCCCTTCCCTTTAATACAATGTTACCTTCGTTCCATCATTATCCATCGTTCCCAGTGGCGGATTATCCTATACGCGCATGAGGCGCGCGCTTGGGGCCTCTGAATCTTAGGGGCTTCAAAAATGGTTTACAATTATATTATCCATATATATTTTGTTCAGATTTTTATACATTTTACGTTTTTTTTGACGTCCTTATGTTACCCAAAAAACAGGGCCTCCAAATTTTAACCATCATTCAAATTTTGTATATTTCTACACGTTTTGTCACTAACGATTCTGGTTGGTTGGTTGAACTTGAATTGTCACTTGGTAAATAGTTGTATCGTTGAAATTAAATTTATTATCACGAAACGAAACACAGATCATTCTGATCACAGATCTGTCAACTTTTTCTGAGACTATTCTTTGGAATATTTTCCAAAATTAAAATATGTGTATTTATAAATATGTAATTACACAAACAAACTACTTTACATAACATACCTAGGATTCTGGACAGCAACATAAATTCCAGGACAATCCCGGCCAATCATATGCGGCTGGCAAACCTAATCTTTAGTGACAAAATGTGTAAATGTGTTCAAAATTTAAACGATTCAAATTCCTTCAAGGATCTTCAGGCAAAATCTTAAATTATACCAATTTACCATTTGAGTAATTTATAATCTACAAGGTGAAAAGAAAACTAATGAAAACCATTTGATAATGCTTGCAGTGAGCGAAACCGATTTATAATATTGCGCCATTAGCCGATAAAAAGTTTCATAGATAATTTCGGAGTTTAGTTTTTTTTGTTTATTTAAATTACACAAAACATTATATGTACCTCCAATTTTTTTTATAGTGAACAATGAGCCTTAGTTATATCTAATTTTGTAAAAAAAAATACAGTGTTACAAACAATATCAAACGATTTAAAAAAAAGTTTTCTTCTTTTCATTACTGTTCCAGTGACCAGCGCCTGCCAAGCAAGACAATATATATTATATTTTCTACTTTAGAATTATACTACTGGCGATGGTTGATAATATAAATTACAATATTGTTCGGCAACCAGTGTGCTGTAGAAAAGTTTTTTAAATCACTAAAAAAGCAACGTTATAATATATTTTCAGTCTCATAGTTTTTAATTTCGAAGTTGGAAATTTACAAAAACATTACCCCATTCCACGAATGTCTCTTAAAGTTTCTGAGTACGACCAAATAATTAAAATTAATTTTAAATTTAACAAAAAACATCAATGTTATGATACTGTAATAATCATTCAAGAATAAAAACATGTTTTCCTGTTTCCCTATTAAATAAATTGTTTTTTTCGAAGAACATATTGTATAGATAAAAATTCACGCTGTTTATTAAATACAGTTGAAATACGTTTTTGTTATCTATTTTTGGAAGCCAGGAAAATTGATATTATTTGTTTTTCAATTCTTTGTTTGTTTTTGGTTTCGCTCTGTCATTTTTGACGACCTTCAGAGGAAACTATGATCACCTATTTACTCTGTGAAATTAAAAATAAAGCTCTGTTACAAACTATTACGTAATTGTTTTAAGAAGAACATAATAGATGGCAGTATAATTTACGAAAGATTATCCCCAATAATAGAAAAAAGGATTTTGTCATCTTATATTATTAATTTTCATTGGTATATAATATGCATTATGTTTGACGTATCTACACGAAGAATTATTTTATATGCAAGTATTTATGTATTGGAAATAAAATATATTTTATGTTTAAATTATAGTTTTATTCAATTGTACAACATTAGCAACAAAGTAGAAAATTTGAGAAATTCTTCATTACAAACTCGGTCATAAAAGAAGAGGAAATACAACATTTTTGTTTTCAAAAGAATGGAGAAAAAAATAGTTTCTCTCGGATGAATTGAAGTTAAGATTCTGACTCACATGGATGTAATCTTTGGGTCAGCTCTCTAGAAAGATCAACGTTGTTTTGATGGAAGGTAACTATATTTCGAGAATAGATCTGTGTAAGGTCTATGGTTCTCGATGAAGTAATTATATTAGGCTTATTAGGTTGGGGTGATATTAATAATTTGATAAAATCAAATTTATTTTGAACAACTACAATAATTTGAAAATGTAACTTTTCTATGGTAAGTAAATGAATAGGCATATATTCAAGTTCGACAACTTTATTTATATATTTTAGCATACGTTGGATACTAACTACTATTGTAAAAATAATTCTTCAGTAATTCATCGTATCTGTTTCTTTATTTACATTAGGTTTAAGCACTTGAAAAAGGTTTCTTGTGGATATTTAAACTAGTTCTTTGATTTCGAGGCACAGCGCTGCGCATTTGATAAAGAATCGACGTAAGATAGTGTGTAATTAACGTGACCATTTATTTTTTCCCTCAAACCGGGATACCTAAAAAATTGGTACTTTTCGACGCTGTTTTAGGCACCTCACACTTTCATGCAATACAATTGACTAATCACTAGATAGTAATATTTTTTCATGTCATATTAGATACGCGCGCACGCCCACGCCTTCACCTACTAATCGAGATTCTACCGGCAGGATTTTGATTTTGCGCGTTTTTTCTTTATTGTTACTGCGAGTTTTCCTCTTTTCGAAAACGGGACATTTTGACGTCACAAAGCTGTGTTCGGGGACATCGGGACATGCCGCCTGAAAACGGGACGACTGGTCACATTATGTATAACAGATCGAAGACCGTCGTTCCGCTGGTGGGTCCAGCATGTTGTCAAAACACTTCTTTCCGGTTAACATGTACTCGATTTCCTGCCGCGTACGTCCTCTTGTTTCCGGTACGAACAGCGCACAGAAAATGGCACCGAACAAGCAGACTCCCGCAAAGAAGAAGAATACTATGCCATCGCCAAAAACCTGCAAATTAATGACAGATAAACATATTTATTAAAATTATTTTATTAGTTATCACAACTATTCAAGCAGTTCAAATATTAAATCGCTTGTAAAGCAAAATACATTTATTTTCTAAGACTTGTCATTTCATAAACGTTTTCTTTGAAAAAAAAACATTTTATAGTATTCGTAAATGTCTCAAAATGAGAAAAGCAGAAACTAAATACTCGATAGCTTAAAAATAGTGTTGAAATGAAGAGGAATCCCAAAGGTGTCGTAGTGTTGCAAAGACTCCAAATAAGAAACAAATATAATCCGACAAAAATAAGTTTACATTTTTTTGGAAATAATACATCAATTATATATCGACTGTGGAAAGGAAAAAGGACGTAACCCATACAGCAAATTTTACAGAAGGCACAACAACGTGTTTTGGTGATTTTTGGCCATATACAAATTATGAAATAAACACAACCTTGAAGTTCACGGAGACTTCTAAACTGGTGTTTAATTGACATAATTTAATATTAATTTAAAAAATTGTCTAGGAAAAACTTTTTTTTCAGTCTCTTTTCTTGGTTTCAATTTTCACAAGCCCATCTTTTTTCAAACTTAAAAGCTAAATTTAGATACTAATTCAGCATTTGCAGCTTGCATCCTTTTGATAGAACGTGTATCAAGTTTGATACATTGTGATTCAAAAGCTTGTTTCGCAAAAAACTGTGCGTTACGTCCTTTTTCTTTTCCACAGTCGATATAATATGTATATTGATGTAATTATATTTTACGCACCGGAAAGGAAACTTTTATTTTGTACAAAATGGCGGCCCACCAGTGAGTCTTATTTAAACTTATTTATAGACGAAAAAATAGTATTAACTGAGAATGCTATATGTAAAATGTTAATCTTACGTTTACACATGTTGGGTAGAATTGTAAAAGGAAGAAGCAGGTCACCCAAATCAGCCCAACAAGAAGAGCACTCGCCACTCCCCTATTCTGAAAGAAGAATAAACGCCAACACATAAACGGTCCAAATCATGATGAGCATAAAAAAAAGAGTTAAAAATTACACATAAACTTTTTTAAAACGTGATATTTCGTCAAATTTTATTCTCAATTTTTAATACATATAAAATAATATAAGTTTTTTTGAAATTATTCCAGATGTCATAGTCAAATATGTGCTAAGTGTACGCCGCACATCCGGAAAAACTTTACGATGCAGCGATATATTTAAAGTGAGTTAAATTTGCAAGCGGTAGTGTTTAGTCGTATACAACCAATATTCACAAAATATTATTTTTATTTTCATTCGAAAACTATAATTTTTTTATGCCGAAAGACGTTTGAAAATATTTTTTTAAATCATGATAGCCTGGAAAAGTAATATAATAGTAAAAAAAGATTTATCAGAACAAAGGTTAGATCTACAAGATCGATTTCTGTTCGAAGGCGTTGGAATTTGTGGTATCTATCCCTCCCATTTTTAAATCCTAAAATTAACAGGGAAAAGCGAGAGTGATTAGTTAGGACTAGTTCTGTACCAGCTCTATCTTTTTATCCTTCCTATCTTAAAAAAGGACGTTGAGCAACTGACTAACAAGCAGTTTTCGTAAAAAAACCACTGTTGAGATACCTCCATTATGAAACCATATCATCTACAATGAGAACGGACATATATTAGTAAAAAAAGCTTGACAAGAATTGAGTTCCAGTACCTTTTTTTTAAAAAAAAGTCCTAACTTAAAGTATTAAGTATTTTGTACACTCTTTTGTATTTTTTCTCGGCTTATTGTAACACGGTCCAATAAGGGCATCTAATCCCGGGATCCCGTCCAATTTTCTGGTCGCGATCCCGGAATTTCGGGATTGAGAAATTTTTAACAAATCCCGAAAATTGATAGGACTTTGGAATAGGAAGAGCTAAAAAAAAGAGTTTCGGAGATAATCTGGGGAAAAAGTATAGCGAATTGAGGATTTCAATTTCCTCGGTGAGCTAAAAAAAAAACGACTCATCAAAACTTCCAAATTATACACGATTTCACGCTCAGTGCCCAATCCCGGGATTAGAAAAAGGCTCCAGGATTGGATACCTTAGGTCCAATGCGATCAAACCTATCTGCTCTGTATGGATAATAGCTAGATCATTTTTTACACGGCATGTAACATATCCCTTGTATTGATTTGGATTGGGTTTATATAACGCGAGCAAAAGCAAAGCATTACATTTATTCCATAATATCAACAAATAAGCCATCATGCCAAATTATGAATCAACAATTTACAATAATTATTAAGCTAACCTCGTCTGAAAATATTTCAGCCATTATGACATACAGGACTGATCCAAGTCCTAGGATGAACGATGACACGCTGATGGCAAGAGCTATTGCTGGAATGAAAGACTGTTCTGATGGGTACATCATCTGATACGCCATCGTGGCCATGGCTGCGGAAAACACAAAGCAAGATCCTGACAACACTATCTGAAATTCAAGAAACAGATGCTTATTTCTACATAGAAAAGACTTTATAAGAAAGAAAAGACAAAATTTATAGTTAAAGTGACGTAAACTCAGTTAATACACATTGCAATAGTGTTATCTACGTAAAATAAAAATATTAAATTCAACAAAGCACCAAGTAAAGACGTGATAGTACTTAAAAGCTCAAGAAAAAGTTTTACCATTTTACTAGTTGGCTCACTTTACCTCTCGAGGGCGCATATGATTAATATTATACAACTAAAAAATATTACCAGGTGGCAGTGCCATCTGTCAACATTCGATCAATATACTCGATGCGCGTGTGTGCGAGGATGGACTAAGAAATCATTATTATGAAAAAAAGTCAGGCAATATTTAGTCACTCAAAATTTTCTCAGAGAGAGAGTGAGCGTGTGTGTGTGTCCTACTTTACATATACATATAAATCGAGTGATGTATATCATTTAAAATTTTGTAGACCTCGTTACATATAGAGTTATGCTGCATATTAACTTTTTTAGGAACATGGTGAATGCGACATCCAGCTGAAGAGAAGAATCATATCTGTTTGTGAAAAAGGAAAGAAGAAGTGTTACCATATACTTTCTAGTAAAAGCTTCACCGTAAGAAATGAGATCGCATTGTCGGCAGATGGGTGTCTGACATTCGGTAATGAGTGAAATATGAAGTTTCAACTTTTTACTGTTAGAGAATATCATGATACCTTGCGTGGAGCTCGGTCTGCGATAAGTGGCGGTAGACCAGCGCCGAACACCATGAGACATCCATAAATCATCGTTCCGGCTGTTGCAGAGAGAGCGCCGCCAGCTCTGTTGAAGATGGATAATGCGTTTGCATGAACGGCAAAAAGTCCGCTGAAGGTTTGGACCAAGATCAAGACTGCGCATAGGAAGAAGGCCTTTCTGGCGGCGTGATCCTGAACTAGAAGTATACATAGTTAAAATATATAGTAATTATTCGATTTTAACCAAAAAATACAGCTAAGAATAAACAAATTTTAAGATCATATACGTTAAAAAGTATTTTTGGCACTGTTTTGAGCAAATTTGAAATCAGTTTTCAAAATCGAAAAATACTGGGTTCATGGTCGAGTGGCCAACGACGTCGGTATCGGTTGAAGGGTTCACGGGTATGATTTACGGTGCGGACCGGACGATTTCATAAAATGTTTTTTTAATTGATTTAAGGAATTTTGTTTGAAGACATGGATGTCTGTGATGTCTAAAATAAGCTTTGTAAAAAGTATTTTTTTAATATTACAATTAAGTTAATACACATACAATAAACAATAATAAATGACTTTTATTTTTTAATATTCTGAATTGAATTTTGTAAAAGGAAATCAATCCACCATTATTATATTTTTACAGGCGTAGAACCAGCGGTGGGCTGCCAATACGTTAACAAGGGGCTCGCTTAATCTCGAAGCAATTTTTAGTGTTCTGAGGAAGGAGTGAATTTTCTTATCGCTCCTATGCAAATTTATGCAATACTTAAATAAGCAATCGATTTTTACTTAATACACGTATAATATGTAACAATATGCAATTTACCGTAAACTTATCAATGTAAATAGCTAAAAATGTACTGTTCTGTATACTGAAGCTGTCAAAGATAATATATAAATTCGAATATGCAGTTATAAACTAATTTGATATGAGAATATTTTTTTCTCATAAGTTAACAAAGGGCTCGCGCGAGCCCCTGCGAGCCCCCTCCAGCCCACCCCTGCGTAGAACGTATTTACTATCCACCGAGTAAAAACAGAGCCCAGTGTACATACATAAGTTCATAAATATATATTATACTTCTTAAGCTTAGAGACCAGAATGATTGGTCACATACTTTGAGGGTCTTGTTGGTTGAAAGAAAAAAGTTCTTACAGAAAGTTTTTAGCGATGCTGTTTTGGCTGCACCGGCTTGCTGTTCTATCAGATCATCCAGCGCAATTTCTGCTGCTTCTGGGGATCCTCGGAGCCAGTTCAATGCATTCAGTGCTTCCTAAAAAGTGATTAGTGAGAAAAATTTAAGCTGGAATGTTTTATCAATCAGTTTTCAGTCAACGAATCCCATGACTTGAACTTATTATCACATTTTTTGCAACAACAGAGTTCCCAGTCAGAAATTTAATATAATTCTTCTTTTGTTTGTTGAAACAGGTTACTGCAGGTGTTTTAAAACAAGTTTTTTTTTTGTTCTAAGAAAAGAATAAATATATTTTTTAAGTGCTATTGAGAAAAATAAAAACTTTATGATTCCTCTGACAGGTCACATTTCAAGCATGGATGACTGATATCAAAGCAAGAATTTAAAAAGCTTAGGTGACTTGTATCAAGATGGGAATAGGGTCAACAGGGAAGTAAATTTCACTATTATTTACTATTTTTTTTACCAGAGAAGAAGAAACAGCCGTGGTCCCTAAATATCAAAAGAATAATGAATATAACATGTTAGCTTACATTTTCAAAGAAGAGTGCATATTGAGAGTGTATTCAAAATACGCAAAGTCTTATGATGCAACTTAATATAATAAAATAAAAAAAACACTGGTGTTGGTCTATTTACTATTTAAGAAAATAATTCTCAAACAATTCGAATGCATATAAAATTTCATATTTTATGAAACTATAAATGTGTACAAACATTGTATGCAATCAAAAATATGTTACCTACTCATTCTACCACGGCTTGATTTTGGCCGGATATACAATAATAAATTTACTGTAGATTTTTTTTTTTTAATTTGAAGTGCTATTTCCAATTGATGCTAACATTATGAAATATTTTATCAATCTCTGTTTGAGTTTATGATTAGAGACATCTGGATGTGCAACAAGCATAAAAGAAAATAATATGCTAATACTTATTATTTATTGTATCTGGCTTGATATTAATCAACGACATCAATTTTTTTCATTGTTATATTCACCGCGTTAAAGCAATTTGTATCTTATTATTGAGAAAACTGTCAATAATATCTAATTGATTTATTTAACAAAAAAAAACACATATTCCTACTGCAACACAATTGTAAAACATATTATTGGTTTGTCAGTTGTCAATTGTTGATTTTTTACATAACTTCGTCAATCTTGTGGATACCAATATTCTGACCACCTCTGGAATTAAGTCGAAATATTTATTTGCAGAAAGTGTTCTGCCTTGTCATGGTACACAAACGTGTACCCACCATTACCTTTGTTGACGTCCGTTGTACTGGCATTGTATATTTACAGCTCCATGAACTCAATTATAAAAATATCACATATGTATTAATTTAAAGATGTTAACCTTCTGTCTTTTCTTCAGAAGAAGCTGGGCTGGGGATTCAGGCATCTTCCACCACAGGGGAAAGAAGATGAGGCAGAGGGCTAAGTATATAAAGGCGACCTGAGTGTAGGTGAGCCAGGCCCCCAGTATGTACGACGTCAGAGTTCCACACGAACAATAAAATGCCATTGCACCACCTGAAAATTATTGTAAACAAATTAAATTATCTATCCCCGGGGTAGAAAAAAGGATTTTTAGGGAAAAGAAATTCAAATAAATGACATTAAGGCTTAGGTTGGTAAGATATGTTCAATACAAAAAAGCGAGAATGGCAACAAGATGTTGAAATTTTAAAGGTTATGGGAAATGTCTGAGAGTAAAACAAAGCAATTGCGTGAGTTCGCGAGCGCTTAAGTGAAAAGTGACAAGAAACATTATGAGTGAACATTTAAGTTTATGAACAATTTAACTACGTCTTCGATGTTAATATACACATTGACTTTTTGAAATGTTCATTAGTTAGCTAGTGTATACTGTAACTGATTAAAATTTACATTTAGTGCATACATTGCCAGTTAATTTATATATTGACTGAATACATAATTTAATTGTAACATATATAATAAGTGTTATAAAATCTTAAATTGGCCATAACTTTTTGAAATCCGCCAGTGTGCTAAAAAAAAGGTTTCACCTTGTTTTGTTAATTGTTTTTAAATCTCTCCTTTTCTGACTTTTTCTCAGTGATCGAATGCCGGGATCCCAAAAATCCACATCCCAAAATAATTGGGAATCCAGATTTTTTCCGAGAATCCCAAACAATTGTGACACGAGTTTATGGTGATCAAAAAAAAAATGTGAATCCTGGGATCACAAATAGGGTCTTGGATCGGATGCCCTAGTGGTGACATAAGATAATAGTCGATGCATTTTAGTCACTTACCTAGTACAGCCCGCAGTCTGGGCGTTGCTATCTCGTTATTGTACATGTAGACGACAGTAATTGAGCCTGATCCCCCTGCTCCGGCAAACACCCGAGCAGCCAAGACGCATGTCATATTCATGCTAGATAATATGAGTATCCAGTTAATCTAGAGAAACAGAAAACAGTGAACATATTAAAGATACATGATCATTAAGGCCTCCAATCCCGAGATCCGGATCCCGAAATACCGAGATTGTGATAATATTAAAAAAAAAGATCCTAATTGTTATTTATTTTGGCAATACGTTTGGGAATTTCGCGAATTCCTGGATTTTTGGATTTGGAAATTCTGGGAAGAGCTGAAAAAAAGGTCTGTGTATTTCATTTTGCGATTTCCGTAAATTCCTGAGTTTTTGAAATCGTCGAGGAAAAATTTGTCAATCACGAATCCTTAAATTTATACACGATTTTATGGTGAATGAAGCCGAAAAAAAGACGAGAAAATAATTACAGTAAAAAATCGAACAGCATATAAAATAGCAAAGAAAAATCAATCTTTCAATGCATTTAAATATGAAATAAATAATCACGGGGCATATGAAAAGCTGGTTGAAATTTCATTTAAATAATATTTAAACACAATTTAATATTTTTATTATTGGGTTAGTGGCGCAGAGGTCGACGTCGTCGGCGTTTGTGACGAATTTCATAGGTTTGAGTGTCACTCTGAACAGAATTTTTTTAAAACACACTGTAAGTCTGACTTATAAACCTCTCAACTTATGCATGCATGTTATTATGGCAAGAAAGTTGTTTTTTTTTTTTAATATTTCGCTACACAACTAATTATTAAACCGAGTCAATTCTTTCTGCCATTATAAATGAATTTACCAGAAAACATAACGCCACGACGAAGCCGGCAATCTTGCGTCCTTTGGCATCAGCCAAGTGTCCAAAGAAGGGCGAGACGAACAGCGCTCCGAGACAGAACGATCCTCCAACCCAACCTTCCAGGTCTCCCACTGTCAAGCTCTGCAAAGCACTCGACGACCATCCAAACGAACTACCGTACATAAATGCCAACAAACTTGCTGTAATTAATACAAAGAAACCAGTTTGACAGTTTGAAGAAGAATATCTTTTGACACCGAATACATGACTGCCAATGAAAATGTATTTTCATTTGTAAATAGAAAACTCTTTTTTACAGGATATTGAAATAGCACATTCCACTTAAAAAACAAATAGATGGCTTGGAGTTAAAATAATGTGTGTACAAAAATTATGTTGAGATACCTCTATTGAGAGGCCATGTGCTCCACATTGGGAGCGGACATGGATAAAAAAATAAATATTGCTTTTTCGGAAGAAAAATAATGTAAGTGACAAATGTATAGTTCTCCAGAAAGTCTTGATATAGTTTTTTCATTCATATAAGCTACAATTGAATCGTTATGTAATAGCTTCGGAACAATGGATGCAGGTACGGTACATTTATTCTTGTTTCACTTTTTTTTTTAATTTTATAAAAAACCAAAGGATTGCAACACATTAAAGTAAATTACCCCCCGGTCGTGTCATTGTTCTGCTATGAACTATTATCAATATTTCAACACGCAAAATTTAAAACAACCCACTGTAAAATAGCTGATGTTATTTACATTTTTGATTTTATGCAGTTTTTATGATAATATCAATGTTGTTTGCTTCTGAAGAACATCTTATTCAATCTGTTCAACTCTGAGCTTTTCCCCAGGTCGTAACATTTTCAAATCTGTCAATTTAATCTTTTCTGGTAGTTATAACCAATTTCGTTGGCTATCGACATAAACTCGACAAATTCAGTGTATATACAATATTTATAATCTATATATTGATTGTCTGATTGTCCTCGATTTTAAAATTAAATAATTTACGAGGTCTATTTCTGCTACTACGAAAAATAATTGTTAGCAAACTTAAACATTATTCCAAAAATTAAATAATTTACAATTAAAATACTGCAGGGCTGTCGATATATGTCCCGAGGTATGTTTCTTCTTCTACGAAATATATTTGTTAGCAAACTTAAACATTTCAATTATTTTAAAAATTATATTATATACAATTTAAATACTGCAAGGCAGGACTGTCGATATATTTCTTTTACTTTTAGAATTTCTGGCTTATTCAATAAATAGGTTTGTTATTTATTTTTCACGCCAGTAAATTTTCTGACTACTTAAAAATGCAACAAAAATCCCCCCGATGAGGTCAACGGGCTTACAGCTAATATATTATAAATATTTACCATAGTCGATAGTTTTTTTTATTAACACCGGTTAAATTAACCAATTTCAGTACTTCTGTCATAGATAATTCAAAAATTTCAAAATTTGCACTTACATCGTTCTTCTACAGGAAAAGTGATATTATGAATAAATTTTTTTGTTATCATGTCACTTTTATATACGGTTATTTTATACACTGTTTTTTTGTGCAATGTATTGACTGTGTAAAAATAAAGTTGAGTGTACAAATGTGCATTGGTAAAAATATCATTAGATACGATTTCACTAAAACACCAGTAAAATTCAGTTTCATACAAAATACATTGCGTTTGCAACATATATATTTCAACTGTTACTTTCCGATAGAACTATCAATTATTAAAAAAAATACTTACATATTCCAGCTGCTACATACTGATGGATAAAAGTTTCCTTGACACCAGCACTCTTCATTTTTTTAACATCACTAACTTCCTGGTCTTCGGCAACCATTTTGATTTATATTTTTTATTTTAATCAATTATTATAGTAATCACTCAATAAGATACCAAATACTCCCGAGTACGAAATAGTAATGACCCGATATATAATAAACTGTCATTGTTTTAATAAAACAAAACACGAATGCTTGTCATTGTTAACAATGTAAATAAACAAAGACTTCTGTTAACTTTGTAAATATGTTTTAAGCCAAGCAATTATATACGCAATTCCACAATCTTTAAAATATACACTGAATCTGTTTCAAAGTGATATTGAAACATATTTGCGCAATGTCGTTGGATTTATTTTACTAACTGGATATTTATAAAGACAACAATTTCTAAGACCGTGAATTTTAGATAATTGCAATGCAAATGAAAATGAGTTTTCTATGTTTTAAAATATTGTTATTTACCTTCACGTGTTTTTTTGTTGTTGTTATGTGCTAGTCATATACATATATTCACTAAGCACGTGTTGTAAGAAAAATGCTGCACGTGTTATATGACCGTTGGTATACTGGCAGAAGGCGTTAAGTAAAAAACTGGTTTTATTGAGTTATGAATGTAGATAGCAAATAGATTTATACCCACTGTATCTTTTGAAAAAACAACTTCAGTATTACTTTCGATGGATTTGGAGGTAACTTTGTTGAAGTTCATTTTAATATAAAATAACATAGATGATTTCACGTATTGTGCTACAAACTGTGCCACGTGTTTCGCCCTTTTTTAGAGGCATCCTCAGAGAGAATTACTTTAACAAATACTTGCTTAAGTACGAATGATTTTAATTTTACTATTATGATATATTATTGCATTTATGTTTCTATTAATATATTTATTTAAAAATTTTGAAAACCATTTCGGACAGTCACGCTTTGAACACATTCACACATTTTCCGACAAAATTTTCCACAATTTTGCACAATTTTTACCAAATAATTCTATCATATCAACTAGCATTGAAGGAATTGAAGTAATCAATGATGACAAGAGAGGGACTATAATAAGAGTACTTTTTATTTTATGCCTAGGGTCACTTTAGTTACATCGTCGGATGTTACTGTTCCCTAAAATATTTTAGTTCACAGTTCCCGGTTAAGTTTGGTTATACGATGACAACAGGTTGCAGGGTCAATCGGTTGATAGAGTAAGTCTTCTTCTTCCAAAACCGGTGTTCAAAACTCATGTTCAATTGTATGTAAGGGAGGTGAGGTCTAAAAGTTCTCTATAAATACAGATGATTGAAGGATCCCAAAAAGGGTAGCAATACTGTAGGGTGACGATCCGGAATATAGTTTTTAGGGATAATAATAGTCATTTTCATTGTTGATTCTTTCTAAAAATAAATAAAAATCGACAGATTTTCAAAAAACATTTCATTTATATATCTGAATTTTATTTTTTAATTTAAAAATTCCAATCATATGTATTCATTAAAACATTTTCCATCTGGTTTATTCGATAAGTAAGTAAGAATTTGATTGTTCACCCCAGTAAATTTTTGATTTTTGATAAGGCAAAAAATCCTCCAATTGGGAGCAACATACTTAAATCTATTTATAACAATTTGTCTTGAATTTGTAAGTGTATTTCAAAAAGCTTATGGACATGTTGTTTGTATCTGTAATAATCATGCAAGAATAAGAACATGTTTTTTACCTTTAGCATCAAATAAACTGCTGTTTATTGAATAAATTCACGTTGTTTTTGAAATACAGTTGAAGTAAGTTTTTGTTTGGAAACCGTGAAAATAAATATTATTTGTTGGTTTTCATTATGTATTTTTTTTCGACCTTTAGAGTAAACTATTAACACCTCTTTACTCTGTGATTTTAGTTCTGTTTCAAAGTATTGATTATTTATATGATTGCTTTAAAGTAGATATAAAAGATGTCAGTAAAAATTTATAAAGATTTGTAATGATGATTTATTATTATTATCCCAATAATATAAAAAAAGGATTTTTATTTATTTAATATTTTGTTGGTTGCGTTTTTTATCAACGCTTTTTTATTTTTCATTGAATAATCATATTAGTCAATCATAAATAAAAATGCATCATATTTGACGCATTTACAAGATAACTTATTTTATATTGTGTATACGTATGTCACTGAAATTAAAGGAAAATAAATTCGTTACAAAAATGATTGAAAAACATGTTTATAATCAAAGATTTCTCGCAACTCGAGAACAATTTATCGACAGATTACTATGAATATTTATTGTCCATAATTTAATCAATTATATGAACGTTAATCTCAATGGATATATTCAATTGATTTCGATAAGATAATTGAACATTAAGTCAAATAAAAAATACAAGATAATTTAATGTGATAATTTAATTTTAATTTATGTTTAATTGAAAATTGAAGTTTTATTTATTATATTTTATTTTGCAGTTAAACTTTTTGTATAAAATTATTTATCCCAATAATGCTTTCAAATTGTAGATCAAAATTCATAAAAATGTAACAATTTTTTTTTCTCATATAAGTGAGGCATTTACTTTACTTTTAATATTTTGGTGTTTTATTATGCGGGTCTATCTTTAACACTCGTGGCTCGGAGACTAGAAAAATACCTCTCTTCCGGTGGGGGTCGTTTAGGGACCCCAGTGGTTTCCTCATTATTGGCCTTATTCTTATGAATTTCAAAAAACAAAATAGTCTAAGGGCTTTAAAATACTTCTCTGTATCATTCCTCATACATTTTCTAAATCCGTGGTTTTTTAATAAATAATCATATTTTAAATTGCGCGTTAAAAAGATGTCGTCCCAGCACACATATGAAATCGCAACTGACGAGATTTAGCTCACCAATCATTTGCACATGCTATTTTACGAGCGACCGCTGTCGCGCGCTTCTCTCGTTATCGCGTATTTATATAAAATGAGGCATCGATGTAAGTAAGATATTGTGTATTTTTTGAGAATAGTATTCCAGGATACATAAATTATTATCTTTAACTTCGTACACATCAATCCGTTTTTTGTTCTACTGCGAGGATCTTTTTTATTTAGTTGATTTTTTTCTTTTCTGTTTTATTTAATAGAGACGAAACTAGCGATCGAATATTTTTTTTCTTCTACAAAAGGTTCAAAAAACTATGATATAAAAATACGTTAATTATAAACATTGTATCACCCATATTAAAATAGATATTTAAGAAAATGTGGGTATTGGGGTCGCATTTCTTGAGCTCAGAACAAGAAAAGTTAAGCAATCGATTGGCAGACTAATCTTCAAACAGTTTTTTTTTTATTTAATTTCACTGTTACTTTAAGGTAGCTATGTATATATATATATTTTAAAACGGCACATACGTTTTGTAAAAAAAAATCATAAAGTCGTGGAAATGGTTGTCACAGGCTCTCGCAGCGTGGCGATTTCCGATTTATGTTTATCTTCCGTCTCCCCAAGCAATATGGCGACTACTTCCTGTGGCGTGCGACCTCTAGTTTCCGGTATAAATACCATACAGAAAATGGCGCCAAACAAACAGACGGCAGAGAAAAAGAAGAAGACGACGTGGTCACCAAAGGCCTGTAAATTTCAGAAAAAATGAGGCTAGAGGAATGTTTTTTTTACACGATTTTATAATAACGCGTTCCACAAAAAAGAAGAAATATTACATTTTTACATAAATTCTTACTCGATTCCCAAGAAGAAGACACTGAAGCAGATAATGAATTTCCTTATGAAAAAAATTCAACAATACAATACAGTAATAGCAAATGAAAGACTTCAATAGATCCTAATACATTAAACATGTCAGAAGTTTCTGGAGATGAAAACGACTTCCTTCCAGTCCTTCATAAAAGCTTCCACAGAAGTCAAGTGGCAATGAATAGTATTATTTTTCTTAACTAACATAAATATTACGAAAGATATTTTGTGTAATATACATTTACAATATTTTGATGAAGCCATTTTTTAGACGACTTTGTTTACAATATTGTTGTTATTTTTTCACATAACACTGTCTTTTAAATTCAAGGAACCAATCTTGAATGAATTTGATCAGTTTTTTAACATGGTTTTTTTGTGGAACGTATCAAAGGTGTAAAAAAGAGTTGAGTGCATATAAATATACTTTGTACTTGATTGACATAACAAATAAATTTGAAAATAATGAAAACAGTAACCTCAATAGCTTTTCCGAAAAATTGCAGCACGAAGAAATTCGTGATCCAAATAATTGCAACCAACATTGCACTTGCAACTCCTCTGTTCTGCAAAGCGATAAAACATATCTTTATTATTGTTTTAATTAACTATAAATATGTATTGCCTTATTAATCACATTTATGGTTTATAGAAATATTAAGTGTTTTGGTTTTTAGTTATTATCATGCAATATTTTTACTATAAAACAATCAATTATTTTTATTTGCTAACCGAGCTAACTGTATTGTATACGTTTTGCGTGGGCGAAATCAAAGCGAACGCAAAGCGAAATGGTCTCCGTCGCTATGGCAACCATTTGACTTTATTGGATGCAAGCAATTCGAGTAAAGTTAATTACTAATTTTAATAAGCTTTTGGTAAATTTTAGTTGGTGTAGAAAATGCAAAAATAACGGTATTGAAAAAACACCACGAATAACGGAATCACGGTTTCGGTAATACCTTTATTGCGATCCCTATTCGTACCATACCTCGTCTGTGAATATTTCCGCCAGTATGATAAACAGGATGGATCCCAGGCCCACGCTGAACGCGAAGACGCTGATACCGAGAGCTATCGGTGGGATCGCTGACGAGGCAGAAGGGAACATGCTCTGCGTGGCCATCACTGCCATCGATATTGCCATCACTAAATTGGCTAAGCCTAACAGGACCTAAAAGAAAATTTATTAGTGATATATTATTAAAATTGATGACGGTTTTATTGTAATGTTTTTTTTTAACTCTACAGTACGTGTTTTACCTTTTTGAAAAACATGTTGAGACTAAAGATGCAAAAAACCTAAGAACTTTTAAATGTTCAAAAAAAACCCGAATAAGCCCGATGATTAGAAAATTGAAAAAAGACGTGTTGAAATCTACTTGCACACAAAAATATGTACTTTTTGCCAAATATCATTTCATACGTAAAAACAGGAACGTTACTGTAAATATTTTGTATCAGATTCAACCGGATAAACCTAGACCTGACTTGCCTACATCATGGACTTATAATAAATCATCACCCCTAATTTGTGGATTGAAGTAATATGATAAGATTATAAGACATTATTTTTCTTTTTTTACCAATTTACCTAGAGGGTTTATTCTTTCCCGAAATACCCGGTTTATTCCAGGAATGAATCCGTAAACTTTTGCCGTTGAATTTCTTAGTATTTTTGTACCTTTCTCGGTGCTCTATCCCCAAAAATTTGAGGAACCAGCGCTCCGAATATCTGAAGGGATCCGTATATCAATGTTCCAGCCAAAGGGGAAAGCGCTCCACCAGCTCTGCTGAAGATTGTTTCTGCATAAGAGTGGACGGCAAGGATTCCGGAAAACGACTGCACTGACACCATCACGGCGCAAATCCAAAACGCTTTTCTTGCAGCGCGGTCTTTAACTGAAATCACAACGTCATATTTTGTGGTTATTAGCTCGTCAACGGTTATCATTCACATCTGAGCTCTTGTTCACGCAGTCAAAAAAATGCATTTTATTGATTCAATGATTGATATCAATCTAAATTTTAATAAGAAAAAAAAAATATTAAAGATAAAGGGTTCACAAAGATTTGCCAAACAAATTAATGAACTTATTTTTTCAATAGACTTGAGCTAGGTATTGTAATATAAAATAAAAATGACTTGAATGATGTGTTACAAAATGTGACACGTGTTTCGCTTCTTTCAGAGGCATCCACAGACAACTACTTTCCCAAATGTTTGCGAAAGTAGTTGTCTGAGGATGCCTCTGAAAGAGGCGAAACACGTGTCACATCTTGTAACACAATACGTGGAATAATCTAAGTTATTTTTATTTTATATTAAAATGAACTTCCACAAAGTTACCGCCGAATCCATCGAAAGTAGGTGTTGTCATTTTTATCCAGTAATATTGAGAGTGGGATTGGAAAAAAGTCACTATAGAAAACAGCAGTAAATATGAAGAATATTTTAATTTTAATACCACCGATGTAAGAACAAAATAAATATGTTTGTCGTAATTTTCTACCAATCTTATTCGATCAATTATTTTATTGTGGCTTTTTCTGGAAGGCGCTTTATACATTTTCAAAATGCTTTAGATAAATTTCTATATGCTAGAACTATCCTTTGTTGTGGCAAGCATCTCATAATTCACCAAACGTGCTTTACGCAACTAATTAATTATGTAAAAGAACATTCTTTGGGTGTTCACTGTCAATTCTTGGTGGAAAGGCATTATATTGAAAAAACTACTTCATTGTCACTTTATTAAAAAAAGATCAGGAGCGGTTTCGCTTATGGCGAGCATTATTAACTGATACACCGGTCCTGACGTTTTTAAAAAAAGTGAAAATAAAGTACAAATGAATATTGTGTTTTTATTAATGCAAAAGACCAGTAGTTTTTCCGATCAGTTAAATATAAAAATGTTGAATATTTGGGACCTCATATATGAAAAAATACCGGTTACAAAGAAATCCATTAGATCAGGCGTGGAGAGCCTGCGGCCTTTTGGCTACTCTGGTGCGGCCTTCTGACCAATTCTGTAATTCTGTAAATGTATGTAAATTCGTAAATTCCTGACATATTCCGGCCAAAAACTCCCTAGTCAATGTTTACTGCGGCCTTATGTCGAATCAGGAAAATGAATGCGGCCTTTAGAAAAGGTTCCCCACCCCTACATTAGATGGTTAACTAATTAAAAAAAAGTATTTTTACAAGACAGACTTACAGAACGAAGCAATCGTTGCAGCCTGGACTGCACCAGCCTGTTGTTTCTCCAAAATTTCCACAGCTTCTTCCGCTGCAGCAGTAGATCCTCGTAACCATTTTAAAGCATTAAATGCTCCCTGAATGTTTTAATAATAAGCAATAGAGGGGTGTATTTCCAACGTGAATTTATTCCACAAGAACAAATTGTTGGCTAATACCAATAACTGTTATTTCTGCTGGAAATTTTAATTATAACTTATAAGCTATTTTGAATTAAATTGACTGTATAATTAATTGAGCGATTTTTTAAATGCACTTTTCTCATTGGGCGATTTGAAATAAAATAAATGTTACGAAAACAAATTGAATTTTCACAACGAAATTGTAATTCATAATTTATTTTCGTCTAGTAGTTGAATAAGTTTACTTTGAAAATACGTCCCTAAATATAAGCCTAGGTGCCAACATCGTCATTTTTTATTTATGTTTATAACCATTTCTGTGTTTAAAAATTGTGCGAGCAATAAAACCAAGATGCATTATCACTGCATTGTGATGTAAAGTGATTCTCTTCCTTTATATGCTTTAAAATTTACAATATGTTGTAAATATTAATAAACATACGTCAATGAGATGGCTCTGACATCAAATTACCCCAGAATTCCACACAGTAAGTGATACGTGTTAAGTACTATTTAAGTGTATAGCAAATAAAACTAATTCTATCAAAGTGTTAACAAACTCATCTGACTTATTTCCGTATTTTTATTGACCATCTCTCACTGTAAACAAACCTTGCCGAAGATGTGTTGAGTCTTTAATACGATGATAACATATAAAGTGAACGATCTCGAAAATGATGTGCTAATTATTTATTCAAATGAATAAGAAAAAAAAACGATATTTCCACGCAGTGTTTGAATGAAATATTTTCGCGATTTCGTTAATGTATAACATCGTGAATCTGAATTATATTTGTGAATAAGATTTCAATGTATTAGAGGTCTGCACGGGCCCGGGCCTGGCCCGCGGGCTCATACCCGACCCGGCCCGTGGGCCGGGCTCGGGCGGGTAAGCGCAATTGAGAGTCGGGCTCGGGCCGGGCCGGGCCTTGGAATTTCGGATATAATCTGGGAAAAAATATAGCAAATCGAGGATTTCAAATTCCTCGGTGAGCTAAAAAAAAAGGACTTTCGGAGATAATCTGGGAAAAAGTATAGCAAATCGAGGATTTCAAATTCCTCGGTGAGCTAAAAAAAAAAAAAAGAACTTTCGGAGATAATCTGGGAAAAAGTATAGCAAATCGAGAATTTCAAATTCCTCGGTGAGCTAAAAAAAAAAAAGGACTTTCGGAGATAATCTGGGAAAAAGTATAGCAAATCGAGGATTTCAAATTCCTCGGTGAGCTAAAAAAAAAGGACTTTCGGAGATAATCTGGGAAAAAGTATAGCAAATCGAGGATTTCAAATTCTTCGGCGAGCTAAAATAAGGAGTATTGGGCTTCGGGTCGGGTTCGGGTAATAAGTGCGGTATTAGAATCGGGCCCGGGCCAGGTCGGGCGTGAGTTTTTTGGGCTCGGACCGGGTAATTTTGTAAAATTTTGGCCCGTGCAGACCTCTACAATGTATGTATGAAGCATAAGAGATTACACCACAGTGTCGCATTTAGCAGTGAAGAAATGAAAAATATGCGAATATAATGAATAATTACTAGGGCCATTAGAAGTGAAGTGAGTCTTGTGATATCTTAGAAAACAATGAGTTAGATGCGTTATAATATTCTCTATATCTAAAAGTATCGTAAAAATTAAGTAAGCCCAGAAAATACACACTGAATTGGTGTTATATCCTTAAAATTCTAATATGTATGCAATCCTCCAAAACACTACGTAAAGACATGATTATACTTAAAAGTTAAAGAAAAGTTTTACCATTTTACTACTTGGCTCACTTCACCTATCAAGGGCTCTGATGTTACATGAATTCGCATTGATTTTGTCAAAAAACTATTTGTCAACAACGGTTTACGGTTTACTCATAAAAACCTGACATTTAGGATTTTGCCATAAAACTAAAATCATATTTTCATTTAAAATTAGTAAAAAAACAAATTTGTTGGAGAATTATGCTCGTGAGTTTTTTTTGTTCTCTTTAAAAAATCGATGGATATGACAAATCATGCTCGTTTGACAACTCTTTCGAATAATTAAAAAAACACATTGAGTGATACCTATCTTTTAACCACTTGAATACTGAGCGAACACAGGTGTCTAAAACATATGCAAGCGAACACGGATGTGGAAGACATTTAAAAAATCAAATACTTGGTATTCTAATAGAGTATAAGCAATATTTTGATGAATATGTGTAGTGGTGTCTATACTAAGTCAATATAGGTTATTAAAATATCGAATTCGAGTGCATATTAGGCAAAATTATTTTTCTCAAAAACACGCAGTATCTCGCAGTATCAAATTAATGATTTATTTGTGCGGCATTCAAGCGGTTAAATAAAAAAATAATCACCTTTCGATTATTCTTCAGCAAAAGAAGCGCCGGAGATTCTGGCATTTTCCACCATAGGGGAAAAAACAAAAGAGTAACACCGACATAAATTGCAGCGACTGCTTCGTACGAAAAAGCAGCACCCAAACAAAAAGCAATAAATATTCCAAAGGAGTACATCAATGCCAGCATTCCCCCTGAAAAAAAAAAGCGAATATTTTTTTCAACAGCTATGATTAATCAATTGATTCGTAAAATCTGAATTACAAGACTGATATTTTCTAAAATTTATTTGGCTATTTGTTTATATACCACGTCACACATACTATTAGCATATGCCCATAGAGGAAGTGTGTGATCGTAATTGTTGAGTGAATTTTAAAAACACAGCACATACACTAAAATTCTCTCACTGTGTCACCGAGCATCGTGCGCAGCAAGCGTATTGAGCAAATGCTGGCAAATGAGTGTCTCAGGAGCAACTGACCAAAATCGATTCCTCTCGATTACCTCAAAGATTTTATGCTTTGAGTTCTACTACTTTTTACGTCCAATATATTGCCATTTTCCGCCTGTGTGGTCGAGTGGTCAACGTCGTTGGCTTCGGTTACGGAGGTCACGGGCTTGAATCCCAGTACGGACAGTTTATTTTTCAATCGATTTATGAATTTCAATTCGAAGGTATGGATATGTGTGATGTTTTGAATTCCCCCTCCCACTCATCCTATCCTATAAACGGGGCGTATCGAGAGCGATGAGCTAACCACTAGTCCTGTCCTAGCCGTATAATTATATTCCTACAAGTAGTTCTCGTAGAAACACTTGGTTAATAGTCCATATGCTCTACATTGGGAGCGGACATGGTTAAAAAATATATATATATTGCCATATAACCCAAAAAGTCAGCGTGGTTGCATTTGCAAAGTATTGTTCAGTCCCGTTTAGTAACCAAGATTTTCAAGTAGATGGTGATTATTTTATCCATGTCCGCTCCCAATGTGGGACATATGGCCTCCTAATGGAGATACCTCTACAGAAGTTATTCTACGAGAACTGTTTGTAACCCAGTTGCTCAACCTCTCTTTCACAAAGAGAGTAGTAGGGATAGAAGGATAAGGCTAAAACAGAATTAGTAGTTAACTAATCGCTCTTGCAGCGCCTAATTATTAAAGGATCGGAAAAGATGAGAGGAAATTTTCAGTCATCACAAACAACGATGCCTTCGAACAGAAATCCATAAAGCGATCGAAAAATGCTGTTCGAACTGAGACTCGAGCCCGTGAGATCCGGCACGGAAGCCCACAGCTCTAACCGCTACGCCATAGGACCCAACAAGATGGTGATTACCAGGAAAGAATTGTTGGCCATATATTGTATCCTCATAAACGTAGAATATATTTAATTCCTTACCTAGAACGGCACGTAGCCTAGGCGTTGAGACTTCGTTGTTGTAAATATAGGGTACCGTGATGGACCCGGACGACCCAGCGCCAGCGAACACTCGGGCTGTCAAAAGTAGACCTACATTTCTGCTCGACAGAATTAAGACCCAGCTTATCTGAAAATCAACATGTTTATGTAGATAGCAGGGCTGTAAAGTTGGAGTCGGAGTCGGAGTCGTGAAAAATGAGCGGCTCGATTTTTTTTGAAAAATACATTTAATGATGTGCATTTAAACAAAATAGTCAAAAGTGTTAACATTTCATGCTTGGCTGACTAATGATGATCTGATGGTATACATATATATAAGTTAAAATTAAATTATTGAGTCGGTGTCGGAGTCGTTAATTATTTTAAAACTGGAGTCGAAGTCAGAGTCCCCTGGTAGATAGGCATTATTGTGCGCTTAGCTGTCACAAAAAAACGTTTACACTTTGCAGCGAAAAAAGTATTTTACAGTCGGACAATCAGCAAAAAGAGTAACGAATGACAATTCTTTTGTACTATATTCAGAGCCGGCTCGTGGTGTGTAGCACACATCCGCCGTACTAAGATTTTAGTATTGTCCACTCAGTTCTAGATTAGTTTTGTTTGGTGCATGCCTCGCATATAGCTGCAGAAATCATCGAGCCGGCCTTGAGTGTTTTCAATTGATGAAAGTTAAGAGATTCAATTGCTCTATTTTTATGAAGCTTTTACACCAAGAATCATATCGTATAACACCTGAAAAACGAGTGGTTGAAAAAGCTATCTAGCCTAGCTAACACGTATCTATTATAAAATTTAAATAACTTTGATTATTCCACGTATTGTGTTACTAACTGTGACACGTGTTTCGCCTCTTTCAGAGGCATCCTCAGACTTACTATCGCAAAGTTTGCTTAAGTAATGAAGCAAGATTGATTCTAACATTTTTAAATTATGAAATTACAAAATGGAGTTTGGGTTTTTTTCCTTATCTTAAGCAAAGAGGGGGTGATAGAATCGAAATAAAGCAAATAAATAATGATACTAATGAGCTGCAATCAATCAGATTGGGATTTTTCCCTTTTAAGGGAAGCAAGGAGGGGGTTATAGAATCGAAACAAACCAAACAAATATAATCATACTACTAATGACGTTAAATATTACAAACCATTAAACTAATGAGCTGAAATCAATCAGATAGGTTGGTGATTACTCTATTAATTGGAAGCAATGTAAGTAATGGCGAACAACCTGTCGTATTAAGAATATTATTTAATAATATTTCTTTTTTGTTAAGAGTTTTTTGTTAAGAGTTTAACACGAATCTACGTGATTTTTAAAATCGTAATTCGTTTAATTTTATTAAAAAAACGAGATTGATAGTCTAAACAGGTCGGTTTTAAATATAATTTTCTATCCACTTTAGCCTTCCGACCTTTATTGTGTAATTTATAACTAAATAATTAGAAATTGAATCGTTCAAATTATCTACATTCACATAGATTTTGACAGAATTCGAACGATTTTAATTTTAATATTGAAATTCCACCAAGCACTTTCAGTCGAAATCTTAAATTAAATAATTAGAATCAACTTCCAAATTTTTCGTAAGCGTAACAATATTCTGCCTGTTGATGCTTCTTAAATAGGTAAAAAGACGTGCACAATTTGTGGCACAATTGATTGATATCTATACATCAAATTCTGGGGCTGGTGAAGCCGAGCTTCAATTTCCCTTTCATCTGGTGTATTTTGAAGTTGCTTTTCTCGCATAGCGTCCTGTAGTAATAAATAAATAAATATATCAAATCTTTTTTAACTATAAAAATAAACTTCCACAAAGTTACCGTAGAATTTATCTGTTTAACTTATTTCAATAAAAACCAAAACTGTAGTTGATAATTCATATCTTTACATAAAAACAATAAATAATTTATTTATCCAGACTTCTTCGATATTAAAAAACACTTTTTTGATAACGTCTAATTAATACATGAAAAATAAAATATCATAACTGATGACAGTATATTGGATATAATATATTAATTATATATTTGAAGAACAACATTTTTTAGTACACGAAAAATTGGATGAATTAATAATTGTTATTAATTATTAAATACGATATATAGTTATTGTTGATTATATTGATTGATTGAGTGATAATATTGAGCTATCATTTTACCTATACAACAAACAACATCCTATTGACCATTAATCGATTTTGTATTTAATTTTTCAACAACTTTTTCTACTTAATAAATAAATAATGAAACGTCAAAACTAAATTACGTTTTTTTTATCAAAAAAAATAATATCGAAATCGAAAAACAAAAATGTTTCTTTTATTATTTAAAATTCAGTAACAAAAGACGACATAAAACAATGTTGAAAAAAAATCAAAATATTTAAGCTTCTTTTATTTTTAATTTTTTGTATAACCTTTTCGGTTTATGTATTCGTAAGTCGAAATTGCTATTAACCATGTAAAAATAATATTTGAGAACTAAAATACTTCTATGAAGTTCTACCAATAAAGTGCCAATTCAATCAACAAAAGACAACACATCAATTCGATTGTTATTTCGTAGGAAATAGACTTTTTAATCTGAAGTTATTTATCATTCAACGACTAAATATGTTTTTGTTTACACAAACATGTTATTTGATGGATTAATTTCGACAAACCTTTATAATATGTAGATTAGGTAGATTAAAAATTAAATAATAATATTGTGTAAAACTCACTAAGAAGCATGATGCTACAATGAATCCTGCAGTTTTACGGCCTCTGGCATCCGCTATCAATCCGAAGCACGGAGATGACAAAAGAGCGCCTATACAAAAAGCACCTCCTATCCAACCTCCAGAATCTCCAGTCTCTAATTGTGGTAACGCGCTTGAGGTCCATGCTATTGAAGTTCCATCCATGAAGCATACCATGCTACCTATTGAGAAGTCATTATATTCATTAAACAACTTGTATTTTTACCCGGATTCACCCGGGATAGATTCAAACTTATTCTTTATTTATTACGAGTATATACCATGGTTAAATACTGTCATGTTTTCATTTTCAAAACCGATAACGAAATCTTCGTGAAAACCGGGTTCTAGGTATTGGTAATACCGGTATTCCGATTCATATAATTCGCTACCATAAAGCAACAGTGAGATAAAGTGGAAAAAATCGATTTTATGATAAGTATGCCAATCGATTGCTGAAAAGTAAACCTTTATTATAAAACACTGAAATATTTTAATTTAAAATGAAAATGACCCACTTTAAAGACAAATCTTACATTTAAAATCATTGATATTGCCCTGTCGCTTCAAAGCAGTGGCGGCCGGTCAATGTGGCATAGGATCAATGTACCCCTTGTACATATATGCAGGGGCAGTTATATTTCATGAAATAATATTCAAACATAACATTTATACCATTCACTCATTTTAAATTCTTCGTGTATTTATTGTCTAAAATAAAATATTTTTTTCTAAAATATTTATTATAAAAAATAAATACACGAAGAATTTAAAATGAATGAATGTTATAAATGTCATGTTAGAATATTATTTCATGAAATATAACCGCCCCTGCATATACAAGGGGTGCATTGATCCAATGCCACATTGACCGGCCGCCACTGGTTCAAAGCACGTAATATAACTAGATACAAATAATAATATATAAAAAAACTATTATTATTTATCATAAACTGTAAAAAATCTAAACAAATCATAATTCGCTATTTAAAAAGTACAACACAAACCTTAATGTTCAATTATTTCAAAAATAGTATTTTCGACTTATCCCACTGTTGCTTTATAGTAGCGATATGTCAAATTAACGACATTTATTATTTTAGAAGTAGATATTACGTAAAACACTAGTCTACTTGTCGAAGTATTAGAATAATATATTGCTTTCAAACTTCATTATTATTAATTCATACTATTTTAAATAATAATAAAAAAAATACTCACATACGCTAGCTGCTATAAATTGCTTAATGACAGTTTCCTTTTCTTGTTTATTACTGGTACCATTTTCTTTTATGTTACTATTTATCTGAAGTTCATGGAGAGACATTTTAATATATCACTATTTACACTAACAAAAAAAATATATTTACGTAAATATTTATACGTTTTTTTGACGAAATATATTTACATTATTTATTCCTCGTCACTTGTTTCACATAAACACTTTTTAATTATTGTACTGGTGAGTTACATTATTAATCTCACTTGTTTTTTGGCTATAAACCGATTTATTATGTACATTTTTGGCTACTGTTTACGTATACTATCTTGATTCGTGGTTTATTCGTGTTACGAGATGAGTATTGTGGTCAATGCACGTGCTGATACGATTAAACTAAGCTGAGCTATGATATTTTAAAACATATTATGATCAGACAGTGTTGCTGAACCATGATTACACGAAACATTTGTAGACAAAATATTTTTACGATAAACAACTAGAAATTTTAACATGTTTAAAGTTTATTTTTTCTAACATCGGATTTATTTACAGAGAAAGCGTTTTTCTATATTGAAAAGTAAAATAACTTTTGTTATATAACAATTTTACATTTTTCATTTTAGATCGGGGCCCTTTTGCTAATCGCACATAAAACGATAGGGAGGTATTTATAAAAAAAATATGTAATACTAAAAGCGATTGAATTGACAGCCAACACATTAAAAGTGGTTAAATTTTTCTTTTTAATTAATAAAAATACGACATTTTAATTGGTTAAGAATATTAAACAAAGTAAGTATTATTTCATTGTTTACAAAAAAGTTACGTTAATTTCTGTCATTTTATAAATAAAACAGAAAACATGTCTGTCCGTCACAAGAACTCCTACCAAACGGTAAATTTAGACATGTTTTTACTTTTCATACGACATAAAATTATCATGTCCCGGGAAATTTTCACGTCCCAAGACTTGTAGTTCTGTAGTATTTTTTTAAAAAAAATATTTAATATTTCTATGCAGTATGCAGACGTATTTTTAATGTTAAATATTGTAAAAAAATACATTTTGTTGTTTACACCTTTGTGTACACCTTTTTATTACTAATCATTCGAACGATTCATTTGATTTTTCTAATGATTCTTACCGTATTTATTGCGTTCTAAAATATACCGAAGTTATCAGAGATTCTCAAACTATTTTTGTACTGAATGAATAAATTTTACTACTCACATTTTATTTGTAATTTAACAAGTCTCAACTCTCGGGTTGATTTATTTAAATGTACCGGGATCCAAGACTAGAAAAAAGCGTCGAATTTCTGGAAATTTATTTTAAGATTGTCTCGACATAGAATCCTTTCTTCTAACGCAAAACGCCTTGGGAGAGAACTAACACATTCGTTTTGTAACATAACTTCTTCATTTGTTCGTTATCTAACTAGTAGTTAGAACTTCAATTATTCACTTTTTATTCCATCGAAAAGTCATCACAGATTTCATGGTTGAAATAAATACAACTTATATGTGTACTTTCATTTCAATAGTGATTATTTATATCAAAATGGTGATCATATTCAACTAATATAGTAATATATATTTAAAATATTACAGACTTACCCTGCATGTGCTTTCAGAATACCAAAGTCACATCTCAGTCAGACTCTAGATAGTCGTTGATTGAATTTTATAGAATGTATGTAGTAAGGTCATAAAACACTGTATTTGGTTACAAAAAATATTGTAGAACTAAATATTATGCTATTTTGACATTACAATAATGTAGTTCTACCTAGTCTATCCCAATTCAATATTTTTGTTGTAAAAAGCTTCAGTTTATAATGTATGTATATCGAATGAAAAAGTAAAAGAACGTAACTTACACATAACAAACTTTACAGGAAACAGTAATAATATTTTTGAAAATTGTGAGTCAAAATAAAAATATATGTACACAACCTTGAAGTACACAAAGACTAATAATAAACTGGTCTATTATTGACTCTGATATTGATTTAATAATTTATTTAGGAAGCACCCTTTTCCTGGTCGAAATTTTCACATGCTCTCAGTAAATTTTTTCAAGCGCAAAAGCTAAATTTAGATACTAACTCGGCATTTGCAGATTTTGATAGCACGTGTATTAATTAACTCGATGGCTGCCACAGACGAGATATCTCGTAAAAATTTTCATGCTCAACACGCCAGTTACGAGTTTTCTCGTCAATAACTAATTAAATTTTTAATTGAAAATTATAGCTGGCGTACTAGGTAATTACGTATTTTTTTTCTATGGCAACCAAAAGGCTAAGCTGTATACATTGTGATTATCGAAAAAAGCTTTTTTAAAAAAAATGTGGGTTACGTATATTTGTTTTTCTACAGTCGATGTGTATATTTATATAAGACATAAGAATGAATCTGATCATTTATGCCACTGGTATTTTCTTGTCAGTCTTGAGATGTAACTAACAACAAGTGCAGTAATTGTATTTTTTTTTGTTATACGTGAAAAAAGTTGAATGTCTTTATTCTAGTTGTTTTAAGATTTGACATGGTTTTTCAAGACACCAATTTTGAGTGTATTATTTAGGTTATCCATATTTTTAAAAAAATCGTTAAAATTTGTATGTGATGTAAGTGAAGTCGTGCGTTATGTGTTTTTTATAAATAATCCGTAGATAATTTGATCAGATGCCAATGAAAATATTTCATTTGAATAATTCGCTTTGGTATTTTATGGAATATTTCATTTGAATCGCTTAATCTCAAAGTGATTCGCGGTGTTCTGGGGAAGGAGTGTATTTTTTATCACTCTTTAGCAATTAATTATATGCAATATTTAAACAAGCAATCAATTATTAACAATATGTAATTTACAATTATCTGATCATTTTAAACGCATATTAAAAATAAGCTAAAGAAAAAAATACTCACTTTGTGTAAAGTCTATCTTGACCATGTTGTAAAATAATGATTCTTCGTTAGGTAAATTGTTTATCTTTATTTGAAAACTTAGCGATTAGACAAACACTACGACTGATAAAAATAAACAAATTTCAAAGTACATAAATGAAATATCTTGGAAAACATTGTCAAAATATAAAAATAATTTTCCATTCCAGAAAACGTTCTGTATGAATGGATTTTTTAAATATTGTATATCTAGAATTAAATGATTAGCGTACTGGGCATACTATCACGGCTGTACTAATTGTCTCATTGAAGATTAAAAAAAACCGCCATTAATTGAACACAATTATTTCTTCGAAACCAGCCATCAACGTCGTTAATCTTTTAGTATGTGTACGATTCTGAAAAGAAATAGGTCAGTGGCATTTAGAGATTGCAATATCGTTAATACTGTTTACAGAATCTCGATATTTTGTTTTTAAAAAATAAAATCGGTATATTATGATACAACTATCCAACGACAGTTCGTCTAAACAACTTTGAATCTGTCCGAAAATTATTTTTTTACAGCTAAATTTATTTGTATACAAATCCGTTCTCAGATTTAAGTATTGATGTATAAACCAGCCCTTTTAAGGTTATATTTTTTTATTCAACGGTACAATTTATTTAACGTACTTATGAATATCATCTGTATTTTATACTTATGATTTATGATTGACAATTAACGAATTTGAATAAAAGTACTATTTAAACTTACATTCAAATGATAATGTGAATTCAAAGAGTTTGAACTGAATCTGAGAAAAAGCCTATGTTACCAATTACATATATTGTAATTTTAATACCTATATAAAATAAGTCAGGTCCGTGGTGCGGTGGTCAAAGTCGTTGGATTCCGTGATAGATCTCACGAGTTTGAGTCAATGTACGAACAGTACTTTTTTCAAAATTTCTGTTTAAAGTAAAGGCATGTGTGATTGAGATGTCTGAAAACTCCTCCCACCCTAATAATAAAATGTAGCGAGAGCGATTACTTAACAACTAATCCTCCCCAAGCTATATTTTTTAAATATTCTCTTTAACAAAAGAGAGGTGACAACTATGTAACATGTAGTTTTTGTAGAAAAACGTTTGGTGAGATACCTTTACACGAAGACCTTATGCTCCACGTTACGAGCGGACATGTATTTAAATATTTTGTATATAGTCACTTAATTGAAATATAATTAGTTGAGTTATAAACAATATTCGTAGTGATGTTGATAACAGAAAAATATAGCTTCAAAGAGTCTTTCGAATGTGTTTCAAGATATTGAAAGAAATCTACTGATCTAAGATTGCTGGTAATGATTGGACACATTTCTGTTTACGACTATTTAAATATAATATTGTATGCTTAAATGTACCAAATAAATGTTGCTTCATATCTTATCTGTATATTTGATAATATTGTATTTTATTATAACAGTTCATTTTGAACTTAACGTTTTTATCATTTTTATCAGAGACGTTTGATTACTGAATTAACAACGTGTTTCTTTTATCTTTTCAGGGTGAGTTTTTGATACATTTTCTTTGATCTCGAATTATTTTGTAAGAATCCTTTGAAATAATTTACAGAAAACCTCTCGTTCAATGCAGAGCTCAAAGACCATATGCCCCACATTATTAACTAGCGAAAGGGTATTTTTGATATCATGAAATTTTGTTACAAAATGATCAGTGGACGCTTTGTGTTTTCTTAAATCGTATTTTCTGAAGAGAAACACCAAATAATTTCTCGTTGTGTATTATCATGTAAATATATAAATAAACAACATAAAAAATTGAACCTTTTCTCGCTATTTTAATTAAATTATCCATTTTTTGTAAAACTTTGAAAATCGGATAATACCGGTTTTCGGACAATATTGACATTCGAGAACCAGTGTTTTCAAAAGTTGGTTTTTGTATAAACCCTAATGATAAGTGTTTCAACTAAAAATAAAACAAAAGACAGATTTTTTTACATACATACATGTATTGTTTTCCTAAGCGTATAGATTATATTTACATTTATCACGAAAATTAATATATCGAAAGATCTCTACATATCATCACTATTCAGATTATAAAAGTCTTTAATTAAAGGTAATGTTTTATTTCTATCACTTTTTGATTAAATGACAGTTTAACAACACGATTTTTTACTTCTAAACAAACACTTGTGCGAGTCGTCTTTTTCTACATCCTTAATCACTCGTAAGCATTTTAATTTCTTTTCTTTTAATCTTCTAACAAGGCACGGTCTTAGGACACGTCTAGGAAGTCCTTCATCAGTCACAACGACGAGCTTTCCACGGAACCTTTCGTTAAACGAATCCAATTTCAGTAAAGCACAGTCGTTGTTTTCAGTGCACCGTAGAGGGATTTCAAAACCATTCTCTGTATCAAATTTCAGTATTTTCGACTGCAATCTAACACGATTGGCGTATCGTCATAGAGTAGCTTCATTTTGTCCTGCTGCAATTGCGTTATGTAGGATGTTTTGTTTACGTGGTGTAAAACTTAACTTGGTCTGTTTACTTGGCGATTTCTTTGCTGGCATTATCGCCGGTAGAACGTCTCTCTTGTCGCACTTGGCACACGTGGCCTCTCTTGATATTATTATTGTGGACAGTCTTGCTAGAAAGCCGGAGAGGCGCGCTGCTGTGCCGGATCGGAGAGGGCGGTTGTTGCTCTTGGAAGGCAGGGGCACTCCTCGTACTCTGACGGGGCGTTGGGTCAGGGCGGAAGATAGGCGGCGGACTAGGGCGCAGCGAGTCGCGCATGGAAGAGCATCTAGACGTGATATGACGCTTACTAAGTATTCTACGAGGATAGCGTCTTCCTAGATGTAATTATTGATAATTAAAATAAAAAAATATCATTTACTGACTGACAATTCATATTTTAAAACGAGCACTTATTATAATTCATTTTTTTTAGCTAAATAAATAATACAAATAATAAAATATGAATAATGTGATAAAAGCGATTACGATTATTGAGGCATTATAACAAACTAGAATAAAATAAAAATTAAAATAATTAAAAAAATATTGACTGTATTATAGAATACAACGGTTTTATTTAGATTGTAAATTTAAAGACATAAATTGGTTAAAATAAATTAAATTAATAGATTAACACAAAACAATAAAAAAACAAATTTAAATGCTTATCAGTTTTTGCTTATTTGAATTATCAAAATCTTCTAACTATAGCATTGAGATTGTATAATTGAGAAAGTAATTTTATATAACAATTGAAAACGGCTTATTACTTACTAATTCTAGCCTAAGTAGACACTCCTGGGGTCTATCCCCCCAGATGACAATCGTCGCAAGATCCTCTGCATCAAGTATTGGCATTTTAAGTCCTTCGAGCCATTCCAAGACGAGGGCAGCGATAACCCTCAAGTCATGCTGTAATAAGATAATTCTTTATTATAAACACACACACTTATAATATTTCAATATTTCTGAATTAGAAAAAAAGTATATACTTCAGTATTGATGCGGGTAAAGGCTGCTGAATGACTGTTTAAGTCTGCCTGAAACTGTCGTAAGTATCTCTGCCAATCTTCAGGTAATAAGGCATAGTCGAGAAGTAGAGCCTGCAAACAATATCGTAGAGCAAAAAGGTGAACAAACAAACTATGGTAAATTTGATGCATTTTGTCAGGTCCTATGGCGCAGTGGTTAACGTTGTTTCCGAGCCTGGCATGGGTGTTTGTAATGTTTAAAAAATCCTTCTCACCCTTCCGATCCTTCAATAACTGGGCGTAGCGAGAGTGATTAGTTAACCATTACTCCTGTCCTAGCCTTATCCTTCTATCTCTGTTACTCTCATTGTAAAAGAGAGGTTGAGCGACGGATGAGTTTTATTATTGATTGATTACTAGAAATGAATTACAAATATTATTATTGATCGTATAAGTATAACTTGATAGATCTACATATTTTTTCATCTAAGTCCGCTCAGAATGTAAAACTTTTAATGAAAGTACTTCAATATAAGTTTTTCTACATGAACACCTTGTTGCTAAACCTCTCATTTTTCGAAGATAGCAGGGATATAAGGATTGGGCTATGACAGGACTTGTGGTAAGCTAATCGATCCTGCTTTGCTGTTATTTTAGAATTGAAACCTCGGAAAGAAGTTTAAATACATCAAAAATAGCCATGCGTTCGAGCAGAAATTGATATGTCGAATACAAATTAACACGTGTTAGTTCGAAGATAGATAAATTATACAGAAAACAAATATTTAAAAAATATAAGTCAACTGTAGTTGAACATTCCATTTTTTAGTTCACGGACGATTTCTATTGTCGAATGATTTTCATGAAGTCGATTAAACTTTTTAATGAATATCGATTAAATTTCACTGTTAAGGTTTTCACCGTCAATACTCGATGGAAAGGCATTATATTTAAAGAATAAAACAGTAATTTGTACTAATTCTTTATATTACTTTTATTTAAAATGACCAGGACCAGTTTCGCTTATGACAAGCATTATACGTTGATAATTCACGTCGTGATAATATTAAATAAAATTGGAATTGGTATAAATGAGTGTTATATTCTTAGAATCGATACAATTTATCATAAAAACTAATTGAAAACATTTTTAACACAATGGAATCAATAAAATTGAGTACTTTCAATTTCAATGATGTTAGTTTACCAAAAAAGTCTAAAATATAATTAAGCTGACGTAGCATTTTCTGTAAATAAAACAAAAAAATAAAATTATACCTCTGCGACCTGTTCTGCAGTGGCCACCTTGAAATCTTTTTTATCCGGACTGCCTGCTGTACTGCCTTCTCTGCTACCCTCTTTACTATCATCGAAACTACCCGCTAATGAAGGCGGAGGAGGAAGTGGAGCCCAAGACGTCCCTTGGATTGATTCTAATATATTACCTAGAGCAAAAATATTAATATTAGGTGATGAAATCTTTGTAATGTTGTCGTGGACAATTCTACTAAATTGTCAACACATTGTAAACAAATCTATCTAATACTATTAAGGACAATGATATCGGTATTTTATATTATAAACCGATCTTAAAAAAAACACAAATAGATAATATTGTAAGTAAGAGTATTAAAAAATGGTTGATGTATGTATTTAAAGTTCTTTTTATTAAAGACATCTTTTTGTGATTTTTGTATTTTATATCGAAAGAAAATGATAGATAAAATCAAACTTCGATATTAGAACTTTGTATTACACGATTGTTTCATGGAACCAAATAAAACCGTGTTATACAAGACCTGAGTTTACATCGATATTAGAATTAGTCAGCCTTGATCAGATCGTTGTGCAAGAATGGCTTTTTTGAAAACAGTCATTAATAATAGTAATGTGGTAAGTTATATCGGTATTTTGAATTTTAATTATCGGTATTTAGGTGACTGGTGTCATTCATCTTTTACAGATGGAAGAGCTCTTGCTCTATTTCTATTTCTTTTCTTGTTTTTTTCTCTTCTTTCGATTTTTTCTCTTTTACGATGCCTGTTTGATTCGTATTATAAGTGGTCAGTGATATTTAGGTATTCAACAAAACCGTCTAAATACTGAATTCCCGACCATGGTACCAGTATTACAATCCTTATATCATATTAGCTATCTATTGTCCTTGATGGAATATTTGATCTTTGATTGGTAATCTGAATTAATAAGTTTAAATAATGGTTATCTTACCTTCTTTGTTCCTATTTAATTCATCTTCTTCTTCTTGTTCAATAGCTTTACACGTGGCACAATACTGTCCCCTTGAAACAAGGTCTCCAGGAAGTCTTACTTGTCTCTCCAGAACAGATAGAAATGTTGATGTGAAAATTCCTACATAATTAACGTTTCCAGCTCCGCTGTAACTGGTACCTTCACATGAACAGGAGCGGAGAAGTCTCTCGCACAGAAAATATATTATCTAAAGTCAAATAGAAAAAACCACAAAGCGAGCATTAGTATATGCAGAAGACATTAGAAAATTATCATTGGATTACGATTGCAGAGTCTAGGAATATTTCAAATTTAACAACGATAGAATGACATTGAACAAAAAGTATTGATCACTTTTGAGGCGTTCACTGTCCATATTCGGTGAAAAGACATTTTTTTTCAATTATTTTACAATCATTTATGATCAGGACTCGGTTCGCTCACCACGAGCGTTTTCAACGGATAAGAATAAAATTAATGGATGGATATTTATACCAAGCCAAAAAAAACTATGTATTAAGGGTGTCACAAATAGTTTAACTTGGATTAGTATAATTAATTATCCATGAATTAATGTATATTCTAACCAATTTAAAATGATCATTATGAGCAATACCAACCCGAATCGTATTAAATAATTGTGGAATACGTACAAATTAGTGTTTTTTTTAAATACAATTATTTTATATGTAATTTAACTTTATTAGTAATGTATTGATGAAGTATTTTTCTTAAGTATAAAAAAATACAGATATAATTTAAGATTTCGACTGAAGGTGCTTGGTGGAATTTCAATATTAAATTTGAATCATTCAAATTATGTACACTCCCACATGTCAGTTCAAGTTCATCCGTGCGCTTGAACGCCTGAAGATGCCGAAAGGCGAAACCCGGGTCGTTAGTGACAAAATCTGTGGGAGTGTACATAATTTGAATGATTCAAATTTAAAAAATTGCAGCTTAAAAATAATGCTGCTTTTTAATTTTCATAATGGAAGCTACAAATGGACAGTCATTGTTTGAAATATGTTGGATAATTTATCGTTATTAATTACACACTAATTGATTTTAACAACATAATAAATACTTCAGATATTTGACAAGTTGCGACTCGCTAATTGATACTGATGTTCAGTGCTAACCTTTGGAAGAAATCTGAATGTCCTCTCTTCTTGTCCGTGAAGAGTGGCCTTCTGCCTATGGAGGTGCTGCATCAGACCGAATTCGTGTTGCTTGTTTCGTTCTCTGGGGGGTTCTCTGAAAAATATTAACCCAATGGTTGCAATAATAATACATTTAAAATTATGTGCTACTATCCTGAGTTTGAAACACCAGCTGTAATTTTTCAATATAAAAATAAAATTTTATAAAATACCGTTATTATAATATATGTAATAAGTTTTTATGAACCGAATTTTGATTGTCTCACAAAATGCTTTGTAAAAAGGCGAAACACGTGTCACAAGTTTTAGTGTGCTATAACAAAGCAAGTGGAATAACAAAGGTATCGGATTTAATTTTATAGCAAATTAATAATTCGAGCTTTTAGGATACAGCTTCTAGCTTAACTGTCTACAAAAATATAGTTTTTACTTCTCTGTTAATGCTACTGAACAATAAACCAAAATATTGTATGTACTCACTTTATACTAAAGAGGACAGTCTGCGGAAGAAGGTATCGCTCAAAATGATGAACTGCCTCCACTTGTAGCTTTGTCTGAACAGCGCGAGATCGTCTTTCTCTGACTAGAGCTATCGCATCATCAGCTCGAAGACGCCGTTCTCTTACAAGGTAACATGCTATTAACACACCAGTTCTGCCAAGACCTGGAATAAATTCACATAATAGTAAATAGAGCCCATCGATATTACATGCTGGTAATTTAATTATCATTTTTAATCGGTTGAATAAGGGTTTCCCAACCCAACAATTTACTTATTAAATCTGACTAAGGCCGGCGAGTTCTTTGTAAGATAAATAAAGAAAAAACTATAATCTAGGATTAAATTTGTATCTAATTGCGAATTTTTAGATATCATAAACAACGAAAACCTTTGAACAGAGTAAGAGTAATTTGTGTAATTCTGTGTTGTCCGCTACCAAAGTACGGAAACAAAGAAAAGAGAAATTGTTTTGTGTCGTGGTTAATAGATTTAGTTATTTTTTGTTGCAAAATAAAAAACCCAATTTAAATTCAAATTTAGGATTATAGCGAAATGAATTTTTAATAAAATGTTATAAGTTTTTATTAAATTAGTTATAACACTAGTTATAACATAACCTACCGTTAGTTATAATATAAACTCTACGACCAATTTAACTTTAATGTCAATATTGTCAGGCTTAATAAAACGAACGCCTAGTTAAGCTTTGAAATGCAAAATTATTTACGTCTTATAATAAGTATTTATCAATCGTTTTGATTATCTTTATAATTTCTGTTGAATTTGTCGCATAAAAAAATTAACAATAAAACTTTTTATTGATATTTTCATTGTTGAATTGACGTCGGATCAATGGTAAATAACAGAGAGTGAAAATAATGATTCCTGATGGATAAATCATCTCCGGCAGACAGTGGATCGTAAGCGATAGAGATGAATTATACTTATTCTATAAATTATTATCGAGTATTTAGTACTGAAACGAGGTTACGTTTTAAGAACGTAAAAATGTAATTAAATTACCTGCATGGCAATGTACTGCTACTCTTCCTTCTCCTACAGCAAACGAGAGAACCTTCACAGCATCCAGCAAAGATCTGAGTCCAGCACATCCATAGTCACGCCAAGCGAAATTGTAGTAATATACTAAAACCAATTCTAATTAACTGTCAATTATAATCCACAGTGGAAAAAATTCGTATTTATTTGAATATAAGACGAAAAAATATTAAAGTATTAAAATGGTTGTTGACTATTTCGGATTATGACCTCATCAGAACTATTTTAAACATACTTTTACTTTGCTACATATATACTAAGAGAGTAGGAATAGAAGAAAAGGGCTAGGGCAGGACTAGTGGTTAGCTAATCGCTCTCTCGTAGCCGCCTGTGTGGTCGAGTGGTCAACATCGTTGGCTACCGCTACGGAGGACACGGGTTCGAATCCCGGTACGGGCAGTTTTATAAATTGATTTTTCAATCGATTTATGAATTTCTGTTCAAAGGCATGGATGTATGTGATGTCTTGAATTCCCCCCTCCCACCTATCCTATCCTATGAACGGGGCGTATGGAGAGCGATTAGCTAACCACTAGTCCTGTCCTTGCCCTTTCCTTCTATTCTTACTCTCTTTGGAAAAAGAGAGGTTGAGCAACTGAGTAACAAGCAGTTCTCGTAGAAACATTTCTGTTGAGATAAACTCCATTAGGAGTCCATATGCTCCATATTGGGAGCGGACATGGAAAAAAAAATATATATATACTGGCTTCAAAGAGATACACAATACATTTTCTCATATTTTTTCACCTTATTACAATGGAGTTCTACCACACAATTTATTTATAAACAATTATTTATAGTTTCCTTGTACACTCGAAACTTTAATCGGTCACTCAAAAAGAGCATTCAGAAGCTTGTAAAACAGTTTTTTTGTTTTTGAAATAAAATCAAAGATAAATTCATTGTCCTGGGTTTCACAACCTTGGGTTTTTTAATCGCAGTCAACATAAGAGATTAAGTGGTTATTACATGCAGCCAAAAAATCTACAAAAGGTTGCTTACTATTATTATTCATAAAGACACTAGGGTCGTATGTAAATCCACTAGCTTCCAGTGGAGGACCACATCTGGCGTGCTCACCAGCTGCTTGAAGATTGATGACACTTCTGATTCCCCAACTGAAAATTTTAATGAAAACAGATGGTATCAAATAACTGAATTTAAATCCCATTAATTAATAATTATACATATATGCAAGTTGTGTATCCGCTGTCAGCGGTTTGAATCCCTTTACTAAAAAATATAAACTGATTATTCAATGAAAAGTTATTCCGACTAAAAATGAAGGCACAGTAAGAGTAAGTAACTTAATACTATCCTTCCTTACTATAGTCCTTTCATAGCACCATTTTTCTTTTTTCCTTTTTAAAATTTGAGTAACTGAATAGCAACCAGTTCTCGTAAATACATCTGGTACGATGCCCATATTAGATATTGCTAATATATCCTGTGATTTCTACCTAGTACCTACCCACGCTTAGAGTGATTGACTACCAGTCTGCTATCGTTACCACATATTTCATCTTTAATCTCTTTTAAAAACAACATTGAAAAACAAATTAAGTTGTTAAACACATTTTGATGAATATCGCTATGTCAATGGATAATATATTGTTTAATTTTGAAGATGGAATAGTATAATTATAATAATAAAAACATTAAATAAAAAAAATATTCATTCATTGTCAACTTCGCAATATAAGTTTTGTGTTATTTTTATTGCTCAGTGACGATGCAATACTATTTTTATATTGTGAAATGACACAAAGGAAGAATCGCATCCGGAAATTTTTAAATTTCTCTTCTGACATGTTTGATCAATACATAGCGAAGCATGAAAGATTTGACCCAAAAAATGTATTTGTTATTTTGCATAGTAGGTATACCTGTTTTTGATATACTGTCAAAAAACTTTTTTTTGGATGGGAAAACAAACAATCTGTTTTGATGCAAACAGCAGTTACCTGGGTTATATTTAGGGCTTTGATATAGCACGTTATTACTGTATGACTACCTAAGTTATTGCACATTGACGATTAAGAATTTTTAAGTTATATTTCGCTAATTTAGTGGGGAAACTGCGATGAAAATAAGTAATGGAAAAGCCAATATTCTATGATTTTTTTTAGCTTACACATCATTTATACGATAATTGAATAAAATTTCCGAATGAGTTTAATAAATTTCGATTGTCAGATCGTTGTTTGATATGTATTCATAGTTTGCAATTTCAATTTTTATTACATTGACAATTTGGTGGATAGTTAATCATTTATTTGGTATTTAATTGATTTAAATAAATAAGTGAAAAGTCACATCAAATCGCACGTCAGGTATATGGTGCAGTGGTCAACGTTTTTCGCTTTTGTGGTAGATCTCACTGGTTCAAGCCCCAGCATTATTTCCGAGCAATGTCTGTGAGAAGACATGGGTGTTTGTGGTGTATACAAATTCCATCTCACCCTTCCGATCCTAATATAACGGGGCGTAGCGAGAGAGAACAGCTAACAACTAATCTTATTTGAGTCTATTTCTATTTGGGAAATAAGAATGGTTGAGCACCTGACTAACAGTCAGTTTTCATACAAAACTTTTCTAGAAACATTGTCATAAGTAGGCCATATGGTCCACATTGGGAGTGGATGTGGATTTAAAAAAAAGTTACAGTTTAATCGCCAAGTCAGAGAAGCAGCACATCTTATAATGATTTTTTTTTGCAAGTGCCGATATTGCAGACACTTATAACTTGAAGTTATAATGTAATCAATTGTTTTTATAAGTAATTTCTATAAAATGTATGGTATGGTATTTTTTTAAAAATATGTGTTGAATATTTCGCCCAATAACTCTTCTTCGGAAAAGTAAATTAAAGAAAAACAGCGCTTGAAAATGACTAGTTGCTAGCTAATCGCTTATGCTATGCCTCATTTTATAAAAAAATGTATTGATGGGAAGGAAATGTGTGTGATACAGAACTCCATGCCTTGGGACACAAATCTATAAATCGATTTAAAAATAAATTATGGTTATTTTTGCATACTGTTTATTTTTGCTTGCGTCCTTGTATCCAGTAAAAAGAAAAATCCACAACCTCCATTAGTTAACCAATGTTATATTATAGTCTAAGGATGTTTCTCAAAGAGGCTAAACACGTGTTACAACTTGTACCAAAATCAGGTGAGTAAAAAAGCCCTAGCCCTATCCTTCTATTCCTACTCTCTTTGAGAAAAAAGAGGTTGAGCAATTGAGTAACAAGCAGTTCTCGTAGAAACACATCTGTTGAGATAAACTCCATTAGGAGTCCATATGCTCCACATTGGGAGCGGACATGGTAAAAAAAAAAAAAAAGTTATCAAATTTAATTTTACATTATACATATGTTTATAGTATTAGCCGCACGTGGATTTGAACCCGCGGATACCGAAACCGAATGAAACCTCACCCGAGAGCATTGAATACTTGGCGACAGTATTGATTTTACCTTATCAATAAGAACTTATGTATTATAAAGATTGCCGGCCATATTTCAAGGACAAAGAATCGTTGTAAAAGTTTGTCGTCCGTTAATGGTGTCAGAAGACAATGATTAATGATAATAAATTCAAAATTAAAATTAAATTGTAATAGAGGGCTTCATTTCATTAGAGTACAAACATTTTCTGCGTAATAATTATTGTCATATCTCTAAATAGATCGCTGATCGACTCGTTTGACGGCCACTCTCATTAATATTCTAATAGAAATTGATTTTTCAAACATACATTTATAATTCGTGACCTATTTCATTTCCCGTCATATATTGTAAACAACTTAATTTGGAAACATAATTTGATTATATTCAATATAAATTAAATTATAATATTAAATTTTATAGAAATTAATGTCGGTACTAGGGAAGTCAAATATTATATGAGCCCCTAAGAAGAAGTGAAAAAAGTGGTGTTGTTGAAAAAAAAACGTTATATGCGTTGTAATATTCTACACGTCTTTAAGTATCGTAAAAGTGAAGTAACCTCAGTTAATACACTTTGCATGAGTGTTATATCTGTAAAATAAAAACAAACAATCAAGCAACACACTAAATAAAGACATGGTTCTATTTAAAAGTCCAAGATTTTTTTTATCATTTTACTAGTTGGGTCACTTCACCTATCAAGAGCTTAAAATATCTATGAAGGTGTCGTATTTTAATAAAATTCTGTACGAACTACTCTTGAAAATAACATTTCTGTACAAGCCTGATCTATTGTATAATATAACTAGATCTTTTATTACATTTGGACTAAATCGGTATGAATTTACATTGTAGAAAACTTCAGTTGATTTAACGTTATATATTATAAATGTGTAAGAATATATTCTACCATACCATCTCGTGCCTCAAATATGAGATGTAAAAAATCTACCCAAAAATTAGTCATTGAAAAACATGCAAAGTTGACTTACATATTATTAATATTATAAGGCTGCCAAATTGCTTAGTAGCACGCACTATATTTTATCAGAGAGGAAAAGTTTCGAGACATGATTTGTCTATGAATTTTCAGATCAATATAACGTAATTAATAATAGCAGGTTAAGAAGGGTTATTTTTTGATGATACGTATATATTAAAAGAAATTCTAATATTTGAAGTCGGGTAAACATGCCGAAAAAACCGTCAATTGAATGTCGTCAATCAATTTGATATGTCAAACGAGACTAACATACAATTGCCAGTAATAATAAAGTTTTTAATTATATTAGTTAAATCGATACTAATTTAAACAGTATAGGCTAGGTCCAAAACGTTAAATGAATAAAAAACAGAATTTAATTCACGAGTTATCTTGCATAATGGGTGCTACAAAAGGACACTACTCACTTCCTGCTTCGAGTGGAAAAAGTTAAAACCCCGACTTTAGCTTTGTAATTTATCACTTAAAAATTGGAATCAATTTTCAGTAAATTTGTAAACCTTGCGATTCTCTGCCTGCTGATGCTACGCAAAGAAGGGAAACAGACAAGGCCGCATTAAGATTTTGGATTTGAAAATTCTGAGAAGAGCTGAAAAGAAATTTCCCGCACTTTTTCAGTTTGAAAAGTCTGTAAATTTCTGAGATTTTTGATTGGAAATTCTGAGAAGAGTTAAAAAAAGTACATGCAAATAAATAAATAAAAAAACCAAATAACAAAGTCATCAAATTTAATTTATTATTAAAAGAAAATATTAAACAATTGTTGAAGAGTTACGCAAATACAAGACAATTTTCATATGGTGAAAACATATCAGTTTTTTCTTTAAAATTCAGATTGCAAGAATACAACCTTTCCATGTGGTAATGAAATACCTGGTGGTAGCCTTGATTTGGAAAACGTGTGTTGAATTACCTGTGAAATTGTTGTATGATATTCCACGTCGCAATGGAAGCCGTACTAGGTCTTGCCATCGCCAAAACATCTTCAGTGATCCAGTGAGAGTAGACGCCTTGCAAAGCCAGCTGATCTGGCGGCCACCGCTGGGGTCTCTCGTATCGACAGTTGGCGCCCCCGCAGAGCAGCGCGCACTGCAACGCCGGAGGAGTCAGACGCCTCGCGTGCTCACCAATCGCGGAGTACTGCCCCCTTGTGATCATCCCCGTGACAGCTCCAGCCCCCATTTTACTTTGGGACTTGGTGGACGTCGGATGGTCGTCCTCTGAATGGACAGATTGAGGTTTTTTGCAGCGCATCGGAGGATCTGAAGAAAAGATAAATGAGATGAACTTAATCTTTCATGAAATGATATATGTAGATATATATAAAATCCATGTTCGCTACCAATGTGGAGCATATGGCCTCCTAATGGAGACATATTTTTCAATGAGAACTGTTTTTTACTCGTCGTTCAACCTCTCTTTTTCAAAAAAAGTAGTGGAAATAGAAGTATAAAGACTAGCGGTTATCTTAACCTTATCGCTACGCCCAGTTATCAAAGGATCGGAAAAGGTGGGAGGGAATTTTTGGACATCACAAGCACCCATGCCTTCGAATAGAAATCTTTACAGGGACTCAACTTTTTTTTAATCATGTCCGCTCCCAATGTGGAGCATATGGTCTCCTAGTGGAAGTATCTCAAGAGAAGTTTTTTTCTACGAGAACTGTTTGTTACTCAGTCGCTCAACCACACTTTTTTCAAAGTGAGTCGGGAAAGAAGGATAAGGCTAGAAACTTGAACAGGACTAGTGGTTAACTAATCGCTATTGCTACACCTGGTTATTAAAAGATTAGAAGGATGGCATGAGAGGTAATAGTGTGAATTGACATCACAAACACCCAGTCTTCGATCACAACATTCAATTGAATAATTTTCAAATTCACTGTGAAGTGATCTTACCGGGAATCGAACGCAGACCTGCGTGATAGGTAGAGCAAGCACAAGCCAACTGGGTCACAGCAGGCGATACTATACTAAAATGAAAATGAGTATCAATGTACCAGTGTTTCTTAAGTGGTGCTTTGCGATATGTGATACAATTTTTGTCAATGAATCATTTTTTTCGCAAGAAAATTAGTTTATCATAATTTTTAAAGTTTAACCTTGGTTTAAATATATTCAATGACCAACAGTGGTCAATAATCACGAATTCCAATAACTTATTTACGATGCGTTTTAGTACATATCAGGGCTGTAGAAGATTTCAGTTTTCGATAATGTCGCTTGAATATTTGACCCAATATTAATTGAAAAAGTACGTCCCTACGTTAATCATCAGGCGCGATAAAAATCTATTCAATCTATTTTCAATGAAAAGCTTTTGCCGAGCTTCCGATCGATGTTATACGACACAAAAGACAAGATAAAAAAAGTACAGAGTTGTAAACACGTGTTATTATATTATATAAGCAGGGCCGGTGCCATCATACGGGCGAAATAGGCAACCGCCTAGGGCGCAAACCATTAGGGGGCGCATAAATGGAGTATTAAAATTATTTCTGTATATGTACTCTTATATTATAGCCGCCTGCGTGGTCGAGTGGTCAACGTCGTTGGCTACCGCTACGGAGGTCACGGGTTCGAATCCCAGTACGGGCAGTTTTATAAATTGATTTTTCAATCGATTTATGAATTTCTGTTCAAAGGCATGGACGTATGCGATGTCTTGAATTCCCCCCTCCCACCCATCCTATGAACGGGGCGTATCGAGAGCGCTTAGCTTACCAATAGTCCTGTCCTAGCCCTTTTCTTCTATTCCCTACTCTCTTTGGAAAAAAAAGGTTGAGCAACCGAGTAATAAGCAGTTCTCGTAGAAACACTAGCAGTAAATACACATTTTCAGTGTGTATTTATTTGACGAATTTTTAGTTTTACGATACTTAAAGTTTCAAACATGTAAAATATTACAGGGAATCTATATTTTTTTGGATCCATATTCATTCGCCTGCTGTGGCTCAGTCGGTTAGAGCTTGCTCTACCGATCACGCAGGTCTGGGTTCGATTCCCGGTAAGATCACAGTGAATTTGAGAATTATTCAATTCAAAGTTGTGATCGTAGACTGGGCGTTTGTGATTCCAATTCACATTGTTCCTCTTTCATCCCATCCTTCTGATCCTTTAATAACGGGGTGTAGCAATAGCGATCAGTCAACCACTAGTCATGTTCTAGCCTTATTCTTCTTTCCCTACTACTCACTTTGAAATAAAAATGAGGTTGAGCGATGGAGTAACAAAAAGTTCTCGTAGAATATTTTTTGTTGAGATACCTCCATTAGGATGCCATATGCTCCACATTGGGAGTGGATATGGATGAAAAAAATACATCTTAGCTCATTTCATTTCTTGGGTGATCATATAGAATATACGATCTCAAATACTTATCGGTCATAGTGATAGAGTATTGACGGTCAATACTTCTGTTAAACGTTTGAATTATCTTATTGATATAATTATGAAGATAATTACAATTCCGTATTTTTTTCAACACGAGTTATTTACAATGAAAAACACTGATTGAAAATCTTGTCTAATTTAGCACCCTTTTAATGCTTTTAGCTTCACATATGACTTTTACTAAAAAGAGTTTTAAAGAGGCAGAAATTTGGTGTAAGTCAGTCTACCTTCAAATAGTTTATTATAGATAGAGTTTGATAAAAAAAATCTACTAAAAACTCGACTTGCACAACCTTTTGTCTCTTCAAATCACATTTCTGTAAAGTGTTGAGCTTGAAGTGGCCAACTGGATTAAAATTGTGAATTCAGCGGTCCGTGAGCCCAAAAAGTTTGCCGACCGCTTCTCTAGACAACAGAGGTTGACAAAAGGTTGACAAAACTCTGTCTCTGTTGGCGGATCGTGCGCATTGCGCGAATGCTGATATCCCAACGGATAGTACTTGTGTATAAATAGCGTGAAAGGTTTTGGGAAACTTTAGCTCACAGCAGGGTCACCCAAACAATATTTCTAGACACCGTGTAGCGAAAAAGTGTGAAAATCGTTTTCATAACGTATACATGTCCTTGAAACAAAAACCTATTATATACAAAACTTTGTTTAAGTATGATATTACCTTAATCGTTGTGCTATTCTAAGTTTCGAAACGACTGATTCATCGAAGGTCAATGTATTGCGAACATGTAAGTTTTTGATGAATCACTTTGCGGTTAAGACACAATGGGTGATTGCCTGGGCTCTACCGAATATATTCGGATATTTGAATACAGTCGCACTCGGTTATTACGATCACGGAAATAGTGAGATCGCTAAATTGGATGGAATCCCGGGATTGGAGACCCTAATACAGGGATGGCGAACCTTTTTGGGTCCGCGTGCCAAAAATCCTCAAATATAATTTCTCGAATGTGTGCCGTGCCAAAGCAGTAAAAAGAGCAACAAAATAGAAAAAATAAAAAAAAGGGTTTTTTTCTGTTTTTTTTTACAATCTTAAAAATTACAATTACAACAACAATAACATTTAAAAATTAATAAAACAGAATAAATTAATAATTTGAAGATTATTTAATCAAAATTTTATTTTTTTAAACTTAATTTTTTGTTGACTTGGAAATCGTTTGCGTGCCACCTCGGGCACGCGTGCCATTGGTTCGCCATCCCTGCCCTAGTGGATACCAATTGAAATTTGTTACAAAATTTTCATAACCATAAAAATGATAATAATCGTGTTCTTTTGGGTTATTTATTCTTGGCTATTCTATAATACAAATAAAACATACTTTTACCAACTATATAACACGGTGTATTCCCTGAATAAAATACAATCAAATAATAAAACAGTACTCGAATAAACGCTTTATCAGATTGCTTTTATTGTATCGATAATTAATATTTAATAGGGCAACACTGGTCTTAAAATGAAAATTAGCTGTAAATTTTTCCCTTGGTCGAAATAATAAAATATGCGATAAAATGACCCATTAGCTTTTAACCGCAATTTTGTTTTGAAATTTAAAATATCAAATTATTTTTAGTTGACCTATTGAACAATAATCGATTTCCAATGTGTTTACTTTGTCATATCATATTTTATGGTAATGAATGCTTGTCAAACGAAAAAGTAATGTAAACAAATTGAAGGGTTGTTAGGTTGTATAACTATCGAATTAACTAAGGCTACCGACCCGGGTATAACCGGAACCGGGTACTTGCACGTTTTTAAATGTTTTAAATTTGAATTATAATGCTAGATTTTTTTTAAATTACTTTCTATCAATTCATTTACATACTTAGACGGCAAGTAAACGTATACGCGATGCGAAAGTGGTTTGCTAATCACTTGTATTATTCAGCACTATTCTTCCGTTATATTTCTATCCGAATTCATAAGTCTATTTCATCATATTTATTGATGAAATCTACTATAATTATTCAAGTAACTAGAATGTTTTAATGGTGTAATGATATCTTAGTTAAACGGAAATATTTGAAAAAAATGATTCGGAGTCGGATTCAGATATTTTATTTAAAGTCAGAGTCGTCCCGTTTTAACCCTAGTCTGCCCTGCTATTTTGAGTAATAGTCAGTACCAGTTTCGCTATTTTTTATACGTACATATATGTATGTTTAGTATAAACATATATAATGCCTTTTCAGAACTTACAAGAATGAAGAAACGAACTAAACAATCCCCAAAAAAGATTATTAAAACGCCTAATTTATCTCAAAATACGGCTATCTTTCTGTAATGGACTTTTTTTAGAATAAATAAAAAATGGCTTAAGCAATATAGTATAATATTTAAAAGACTGTCAATCAAGGAATGCATGTATATCAAGACTTGATATACATGCATTCCTTAAAAAATCACCTTTCCCACTTTCACGTTTTTAATAAAACTGACGGATAGTTTCGGTTGTCACAATCATTATCAACTGATTAAAATTAATGAATTGAAAATTAAATCGATACAGGGTTATTCAAAATAAAACTGAGTAAGACTTGTGACAGTGTGTACCAAGCAATTGGTAAAAGAAATATGGCAAGAGTTTGACACACAATTATGTATAAGTATAATTAAAATATTGAGAACCTCCTACAAATAATTACAAGTAGTTTTTATTCAAGTATTTAGCAAAAAAAAAGTAAGAAAAGAACGATGGGAAGGATATTCTTAAATATTTTTAAAGATTTTTTCTTTAACAATATCACTCGTGCGGTTAAGAAATAGTACCATATTTAAAAAGTAAACATAAATCATGTATTATTTATTATTCGACTGTTCCCTAGATGTCGTCTATATTTGATAAACACGTCTTAACAGAGTTAGTAATTAAGTCGGGTTCAATAGTAGGACATGTAGAAATATTCCTCTTATGACCCAGACAATACCACCATTATGTTAAATTGCTTAAAAGTTTATCGGAACAGCCATTTTTTGTTTATTTTTAAAAATTAATGATGACCCGATCGAGCCCATTATTTTACACATCACTGCAACTGCACTTTCGGTGTTATCTGAATAATGAAATTTATAATCAGTGTAGTTATTGGTCACTTAAATAAATCCAACAACAATAACGTAATATATTAATTTTTAACATGTGTGCTCTCAATGTGGAGCATGTGGACTTCTAATGGAGTTTACCTCAATATAGGTGTTTCTACGATAACTACTTGTTACTCAGTTGCTCAACCTCTTTATGTTTCGAAAGAGAGTAATAATATAAGGCTAGAGCTAGGACAGGACTAGTAGTTATCCAATCGTTCTCGCTACGCCTTGTTTTTATGATAGGATGGGTGTGAGAGGACAATTCAAGACATCACAAACAACCATGCATTCGAACATAAATTCACAAATCGAATAAAAATCAATGTATAAAACTATCCGAACTGGTAATTAAGCCCGTAACCGAGTAAGCCAACGACATTGACCACTCGACCACGCAGACAGTTTTATCAAATAATTGATTCTAAAAGGCAGTTATGTAAAGTGCGAATGAAGGTTATTCCAGGCCGAAGACGGTACTGATCTTTATAAATATGTGGCACTAGTAAATATTATTGATTCCTGTTTCAATATTTGATGGAGAATTGTAAATCTCATGATGCAAGATTGTATTATGTAACTGACCTGTTCTATGTTATACGCGTGCTGGAAAAAATTATCATCGTGAAAATTCGTCGCCGAACTAATCAAATAATTATGCTTTAAAATGTTGTTTAAACATTCGTCATCAGGGACGGCCAGTTGATGAAGTCGAATTATGCATAAGCCCGGTTAGTCACGCATTCACGCCTACCTTAAATTTAAAATATCATCCTTTGTTAACCCTTCATGCATAATTTCTTATTAACTTTTCCGGTTTTAACTCAAGAAATGCGACCCCAATACCCACATTTTTTTAAATATCTATTTTAATATGGGTGATACAATGATAATTAAGGTATTCTTATATCATAGTTTTTTGGACCTTTTGTAGTTTATATAAATACGCGATAACGCGATAACAAGATAAGCGCCCGCTTATCAGCGATCGTTCGTAAGATAACTAGGCTGAACACGTCAGTTGCAAATACATATTTGTACTGGAATGACGTCTATTTATTAAAAAAAACACGGATTTTTATAAAAAAAATGTATGAGGAATTATGCAGAGAGATATTTTAAAGCCCTTAGACTATTTTTTTTTTGAAATTCATAAGAATAAGGCCAATAATGAGGAAACTACTGGGGTCCCTAAACGACCCCCATCGGCAGAAAAGTATTTTTCTAGTCTCCGAGCCGCGAGAGTTAAATGAATATTATTTTAGACACAATTAAAAAAATAGAAGATTTGTTACTAGTATGGGTGAATTTCGTTGTAGGCTTTTTTAAAAAATATTTTATTATTATATTACAAAACCTAGTTATTACTGTACAGTTCTAACCGTGGCACAGTGGCCAACGTCGTAGACTTCCTTAACAAATTTCACGGGACAAGTGTATTGTTTAATAAGATTGTTTTCAATCGATTTATGTTAGAAGACATGTCTAATATACATACTAATATACAAATAATACCCATGGGTGTTATTTCTTTCCACTCATCCAATCCTAACATAACGGAGCGTAGCAATAGCGATTAGATAGCCACTAAAAGGTACTGTCTTAACCCTTATCCTTCTATCACTTCTCTCTTTGAAAAAGAGAGGTTGAGCAACTGAGTAATAAGACTTCCTCGTAAAAAAAATAATGTTGAAATTCCTCCATTACGAGGCCGTAATATGTCTACATTGTACTGTGGTCTTGTTGGTTAGAGCTTGTTTCACCGATCAGGCGGGTCTAGGTTCGATCTCCGGTACGGTCAATGTCAAATTTAGATTTTTAAATTTAAGTTTGAGACCTGATACATGGGTGTTTGAGATGTATATTTACCTTGAGATGATCGAGATTTACAATAAGTTCTATCGTTTGATCCTTCAACTTTAAAATATTTGGCGCATTGGCATTGGTAAAAAAGTTCTTTTGACCTGATACATCATACCTTTAACCAAAATGACTTTTCTAATGAAGGTATTTTTTGATTAAATACGTATTAGAATATGTACTTGACAGTTCATCTGTTTTCATGGAATCTGAAATTTTGACCAATTTTAAATGATGATTGATTTTGGCACACTGTCGCACAGAAATTAACAGAACTGTCTCACAGAGATGATTAATTGCAAAATTGTAATATACACTAGCTCACGTGGTTGTCAGAAACGCACGTCAACATACTGTTTACGACTGTATTTTTTATAGTATTCTAGCCGGTTCCCGACAAGCGTTGCAATGCCACTCAAAGAAAAAAAGTGTTTGTGTTTTGATTGTGTTTATTGAAGTGCATGTTTTCTTTTTCTATCTCTTTGATGTTTGACATTTGCTGCCAATTGTCTATGGAACGTTACACGAGCCACTACTGTAAGTTAATTGTACTATAACCTTCGCGCAAGTGCAAGCATACGTTGTCAAAATGAACTGTATGGCAGACATACAAACATTGATTATATATACATTATATTTACGACCTAGTAAGTTAATTTTACTATGCCTATAACCAATGTTCCCTCTAATTTTCCTAAGGTTATGTGCGCAAAATACATTGGCTGTGCAACTTTAAAAGGAAATTTAAAATTTTGTGAGCCACATAACGGTATTTAGACCTACTTAAAATAGTTATTTTTTTATAGTGACAATAATTAACAACACTATATAATGACAATTAATTTATTATGGTGGCGGTATAATTGGTGTAACTTTTGTGCGCTCGGTGAATTGTGTGCGCGTGCACACGTGCACAGCTTAGAGGGAACACTGCCTATAACCTTCTCGAAAGTGCAAGCAAAAAGTTTGACAAAGTTGTATTGCAATCGGATGAGCGGTGTGGCAACGCATAAAGTATGAACAAAGAAACATTCATTTTTATATATTACATTAATGATGCATGTTTTAGGTAAAATATTATACATGAGCTTAGGAACAAAGAATAAATCGCCGTTTACCGAAAAATATAGCGTTTTGTGCCACGCGTAGGTAATGATTCGGTTATCTTTAGTTGGGGTTAAAGAAAATCAATACAGAAAAGAATTTTGAACTGTTGCTTTATTTGAAGTAACAAAATAATGTTCTTTCCCATGAGATGGTTAAGCAAATACGTCACTCACGGTCACGCAAAACCACGTGAAGTTAATCATGAAGTTTTGAGGTAAAGTTTCGCTCGATTAGCCCTGTCGGCGAGTCGAATCGAGGGGGTACTGTGTCGACTAAGTCCTATCACAACGCAAGGAGGGTGGGACAATAAACGATCAGGTGCGTCCACTTAAATTCTACACTCGTATAATGACTTTATGTGTTTATCTAGTGAACGCGTATCATACACGCAATTTAAGCTCAGCAGCAATCGCAATAGTGATCACACACACAATTGAAATGTTCTCAGCAAGAACTTGCATGTGGGTTAACATTGGAAATTTTCTTCTTCTTCAAAAGACTACGTGAGTTTACCTCAACATCGACAAGTTTTTTTATTAGAACTGCTTCTTACTCAGTTGTTCAATGTGAACCATATGGCCTTCTAATCGAGGTATCATAACTGAAAGTTTTCCGACGACAACTGCTTGTAACGCTTATAACAAAGGCTTTGAACCGCTATTCTGAACTGTTTTCGGTTCAGCTCGAATCCAAAAACCCAGGAATTTACTGATTTGCCCAAAATACCAAAATACGCGCTGAACCGAAAAAAAGGGGATAAAATTTACAATTTTTCAAAAACTTTATCGACGAAGGAGACTATAAGAACCTTGACGCTAGCGCATCCTGGTACTTAAAGCTCCATAAATTTGATAAAAAAATTAAAAAAAAACAGCGAAAACGATTATTGTCGAGTCAATTTGCTGTAGCGAAGCGAATGCAGCATATTGAATACATTCCGTAATAAATATTTACTCTTATAATTAAAAATAAATAAAGGGACCGAGGAGTCCGAAATTGGGTATTTTTTCCGAAGTCGGAGTCGGAAAACTCTTACGATTTCAACAATTAAAAAAAAATGATTAATATATTCGTAATATTGATTGGTATAATGATGACAATGTTCTAGAATATTCTAATAACTTTTTTTTTCTAATATTGATTTGAAACATTAAAATGCCGAAAAAAGGTGCCGGAATGTCGTTCCACGTGGTGAAACGAAAATGAATCAGAGTCGGTTTTTAATTTAAATCGAAAGTTGGAGTCGTATTTTTTACCTGACTCCACAGTCCTGATAAATAAAGAAGAAAACAAGAAATATGATTTATAAAAAGGTATGACTTAATTTCATAATAAAGATCAGATGGAAACACAAAGTGGTTTACAAAAAATATCCAAATCTAGCGGGAGTGAATTGAAAAAAAGATTTTTTTTTTCAATTTAAAAAAATAAATATTCATATTTATTAACGATGGCGTGAACACAATAGAAATAATATGTTATCTTCAAATGAACATATTTCATTAAGTTAAACGTTTTTAAGCCGCTCAGATTAAATTTGATGAAAGGTAGAATATATTATTTGCACGGAATCAAACCGTTTTTGGCTGCAGTAGACATTCAGCTATTATTTGAATGGCAAATTCTAATAAATATAAAATTCAAAGCTAACACGCCATCTTGATATTTTTCAGTTACCATATTGCACAGAGGTTGCCAATTGCGGTACGTTGCCATTTATTACAGTCCGTACGTTTAGAAATAATTTTAATTTTAAGAGCTTAAACGATTTGAATCTTAGCAAACTATTGTTGCCGACCTCTAAGATAACATTACATTATACTTGCATGTGCTGACAAGAAACTTTTTGACTAATAACTATAGTTAATACAAAACAAGAAACGTTTTAACATAAATACCTCAGGCAAGACCTTGAAATTAATTGTGTTACCCATATAAAATGTCGGTCAATGCAATTGCATTAAATCTAAACAATATTATTATTTTAGTCGGTCATGTAACCGAGTGGTAATGCTCTAGGTCTTTTACAGACTCGACTGCGCGGGCATGGGTCCGAATCCTTAATGCAGGGTGGGCTGGAGGGGCTCGGAGGGGCTCGCGCGAGCCCCGTGTTAGATTTTACCACGGCCGGCGAGACCCTTGTTTTATTAAGGGAAACACTATTCTCAGATTAAATTGGTACATAACTGCATTTTCTGACTTATATATATTATCTACGACAGCTTCCACGGTAGTACATTTTTAGCCATTTACATTGATAAGTTTATAGTAAGCTGCGTATTGTTGCATATTATAAGTGTATTAAGTAACAATCGTTTGCGTATTTAAGTATTGCATATGAGTGATAAATTGCTTTGATATTAAGCGAGCCCCTTGTTAGCGTATTGGCAGCCCACCGCTGTTTAAATGGAAAGTATCTGTAATTGGATTTATTTAATTGGTAGAACTACCTTATAATTTTAAACCTTTACTATACAATTTAGTTCTTTAATTATTATTTTATACATAGTTGATAGTTATATCGGCTATCGTCTTCGTCAGACCTATCTTAAGCCGAAAAAGCAAATAAATAAACAACAATTCACCAAAATTCTTAGTAATATTTAATATTTGTTCTCATTTATCTATGTTCTATTTTGACATGTTTTGTTTTCTCGTGTTCTGTTTTTTCATGGAACCACTAAATACATATAGAATAATAATCGCAGAAATAAAATACATTGAAATTTTTTCATATTATTATGTATTTCTACCCGTTTTGTCAGTTATGACCTGGGTTTCTCTTTCCAGCATCTTTACATATTCAAGTGAATATGTAAACTTGAAATGACACTTAGTTAACAGTAGTTGTCATCTTTAATAACTGATGAAATGTATTATGTACTAAAAAATAAGTTTATGAGTTTTGAGTTACCGGCAGAGTTCATGCATAGATACAATTTAATTTGTATTATTTTAGAGTCACTCGTTAATAATTTCTACTGTAATTTGTAAATTCTTTTCAATGCTAATTGTTTATTTCACCTTTTAATTTTAATTTGTTTTTGTATAAAAAGCACTGTAAAAATATATCTCTTATCAGTTGACAATGCTCGCCATGAACGAAACCGATCTTGATATTGATAAATAAAAGTAGAAATAAGTATAAATAAATATTATGTTTTTCAACCCTGCAAGGACGAGTGTGACCATATGGTTACAGTAAAAACCGTTGTCTATTGATCCCACTATTCATCCTTTTTCTACCTGAATATCGTTGCTTTCACTCATATTTGGTTAAGAAGGGTACAGACTTCAGTAAGTCATCAGCCGCGGGGACAGAAACGGCCACCAAAAGCACATGCGATTTTTTGAATTTCCGTTTTTTTAATGGACTTTTTGAAACTGTTAGTATTTTTTTTTTATCAAAACATCAAATTATTTACAGTTCTTTTGCTAATATATTTGTATTGAAATTATGTTGATCTAAAAGGTCAAATTGTAAATATTTAAAAAAAAAAATCACGTTTAGCTATATTTCAACCCCGAATGTTTGCGTGCCCATACGGTCATGATCGTCCTTACTACTGACCGTACACAATATTACACGGTATTAAAAGAATGAGCATGACAATATAGTCATGCGTGGTTTCTATAAAACGACTTTGCGTTTTTTCTTTCTATTTTTTGTTAGGAATAAAAGTTATCCGTGACTTTAACTTTTCCGGTTCTAAGCTCAAGACCCCAATACCCACATTTTCTTAAATATCTATTTTAATATGGGTGATACAATGTTTATAATTAAGGTATTCTTACATCATAGTTTTTTGGACCTTTTGTAGAAGAAAAAAAATATTCAATCGCTAGTTCCGTCTCTATTAAATAAAACAGAAAAGAAAAAAATCAACTAAATAAAATCCTCAAAGTAGAACAAAAAACGGTTTAATGTGTACGAAGTTAAAGATAATAATTTATCTATCCTCGAATACTATTCTCAAAAAAAAACACAATATCTTACTTACATCGATGCCTCATTTTATATATGTTCTGGCAACACGAGAAGGCGCGATAAGAGAGATGAGCGATCGCTCGTAAAATAGCATTTGCTAAATCTCGTCAGTTGCGATTTCATATGTGTGCTGGGATGACTCGTGTACCAAGACATGAAGAAAACCGAAGCTTCAAAATACCGAATTTATAAGCCCATATGATACGTAAGGAAGGGAAACAGTTAAAAAAAATCAATTTATACCGAAAGTAAAATCAGAAACACAACGCTTTCTATCAAGATCAACTTATGGTTATATCACCGTTTTGTATTCACATATCTAAAAATACTGAATAATTCTGATCATTTACGGAATATCTGTTATCAGTTATGTATCTTGCGAGCGCGTGGCTTGTGAAATCATACACATGTGTTCCCAGTACCGGCGCAAGGTTATTTGGCCCCCTAGGCAACGGTCATTGGCGCGCCCCCTTTTTAACAAACTGTGGAATATTTTTTTATATGCATGTCCGCTCTCAATGTGAATCATATGGCCCACTAATGGAGGTATCTCAAAAGAAGTTTTTTACGAGAGTCAGTCAGTCGCTCAACCTACCTTTTTCGAATTATACATAATTATAACTAAAAGATACAAGTATATCGACTGTGGAAAGGAAAAAGAACGTAACTCACACATATCAAATTTTACAGGAGGCGCAAAAAACGTGTTTTGATGATTTTGGGCCATATGCAAATTATGAATTATACACAACCTTGAAGTGCACGAATACTTCAAAACTGGTGTTTAATTGACAAAATCTAATATTAATTACAGAAATTGTCTCGAAAAAACCTTAATTTCAGTCTTTTTCTTGGTTTTAATTTTTTACAAGGTCATCTTTTTCAAACTTAAATGCTAAATTTAGATACTAATTCGGCATTTGCAGCTTGCATCCTTTTGATAGAACGTGTATCAAGTTTGATACATTGTGATTATCGACAAAAGCTTGTTTCGAAAAAACTGTGCGTTACGTACTTTTTCTTTTCCACAGTCGATATACTATTATTGGTTATTAGAATATAAAAAAATAGTTTAATTACTCAATTTATACGCCCTTTAATGAATTGCGCCCTAGGCGATTGCCTATTTCGACTGTATGGTAGCGCCGGCCCTGTGTGTACCATGATGTAACATTGCGTGTTTGACAGTCGAAAATGATAGTTTTACGTAATTTTTATCACACATATCTATGACCGATTATTATGAAGGAACATTAAATCTTACTAATTTATTATGCCAGTTGCGTGATTGAGTAGTCAACATCGTTGGCTACGGTTACGGAGGTCACGGGCTCGACTCCCAGTACGAATAGGTTTTTTATCAATTGATTTTTCAATCGATTTATGAATTTCTGTTCGAAGGCATGGATGTATGCGATGTTTTGAATTTACTTTTCACGGTCGATATGTAATGTAAACGCTAGAAAATTTATCCAGCGATGGTCTGCCAATACGTTATTTAACAAGGGGCTCGCTTTATATCAAAGCCATTCTCGGTGTTCTGGAGAAGCAGTGAAATTCTTTATCACTCCGATAGAATTATATGCAATACTAAAATAAGCAATCGATTGTTACTCAATACACTTATAATACGTAAAAATATTTAATTTACCGTAAACCTATCAATGTATTGTAAATGACCAAAAATATACTACTGAAGCTGTCCTAGATAATATATAAGTCAGAAATTGATGTTATGTACTCATTTGATCTGACAACATTGTGTCCTCTTAAATTAACAAGGGGCTCGTTAGACTAAGTAAAATTTAACAAGGGGCTCGCACAAGCCCCTAAGAGCCCCCTCCACCCCACCCCTGTATGGAATCCATACTATGGATACACCGACGTGGTTATAAAAAAATCATATCTATGATATCAAGGGGCTCGCGCGAGCCCCTCCAAGCTTTTTTCAGCCCCCACTGGCTTTATCCTAAAAGCTCAAATTATTAATTTGCTATAAAACTAAATCTGATAACACTTGTTTTGTCTCTTTGTGAAGTATTATCAGACTATCGCATTATTAAAAAAATCAAATCTTATGTTTAACACTTGTCACAAGTTTGTAGCACGGCAAGTTTATTAACAATGTTATAGAATTTAATTTTATAGTAAATTAATAATTAGAGCTCCTTTCTTCTTTTTTCCTTTCCACTGTCGATATAATATTTTATTTCTGTTAAGTACAAAAGTGTTTTATACAAAAGAAAAGCTTCCACGAGTAAGTTATTCGCCCTTGATTATAGAAAACATTGTATAATGCATATATATGAATATTCATGTTATTTTATCAATTGTATATAACATAAAAATAGGGCAGGTAATGTTATTTTCCGCATGATTTCTTTCAACATACTTCGTGACCTTTCTTAAAGTAAAAAATATATATATCACAAAGTGACGTATGAAATGAGATTTTAAGCTATAAAATTATTTGCGTGACCGCATAAGAATTTTCTTCGTGCTTTTATGCCCTTTTCAAATTGTCATTGTAATAATATATATTATATAGATGGTGAACTATTTAATTTGTGGCCAATACCCTTTTGCGTTATAGTTCGAGGTTCAAAATCTCATATAAACAATGCACGAATTTACTTTTAATTATAATATGAAACAATATAACATTGATTATAAATGAACATGTTTCCGATCGATTTCTGTTCGAAGGCATGGGTGTCTGTGATGTCTAAAAATTCCCTCCCACCCTTCCGATCCTTCAATAACTGGGCGTAGCAAAAGCGATTAGTTTAACACTAGTCGTGTACTAGTCTTACCTTTCTATCTCTACTACTCTTGGGAAAAAGAGAGATTGAGCGACTGAGTAACAAAAAGTTCTCGTAGAAAAAGTTCTGTAGAAATACCTCTAATAGGAGAATGTATGCTCCACTTTGGGAGCGAACATGGATACAAAATAGCACTAATTATGATAACTTTGTTATTCCACTTGTTATATTACACAGTGTTATACGTGTTTTGCTTCTTTGTGAAACATCATCAGACAGAACACCGCAAAGTTTACGAATAAACTAAATTCTTAAGCTGTAAAATACAACATAAAAATCAAGGCTTTGTGAAAACAATATGAATGTAAGCGATTATGAAGTTCTCTGGTCCACTTTTGGGCATTCTTTTTGTTCAGTTGTGTTGTTCGTAAGTTCAAATCCCAAAGCGGACAATTTCATGAATTGATCTTTCAAGACTATTTATAGATTTGCGTTCAAGGTATTGATACAAGTAACATGTTATTTCCTTTGTAAATAATTAATAAATAATTAGTTACCTGATACTTCTCAATTCTCATATATATATTTGAAAAAAATACCGTTATACATATATTATATATGTTCTCTTAATAACTTTTTTTTTTGAGATTTTCCGAATTGAGAAATATACAATACAATATACCAACAGTATTCTGGCAGGAGACGTTAAATCAAAAACTATCTGCTTTATCTTATGATTTCAGATGGATAAATTTAAACACGCTGTATTTTCTGAAAAAACATGTTCAGCCATACTTTGTGTATTTTTACATAATTTGAACATAATATATATCGAGTCAATTCTAATTAAAGCTGTTTTTGGCAACCAAAAGCTATAAATAACTTAAATCTTTTTAATATGTGAATCAAATTATTTAATTATTTTTGACTTTCATGAAGTTTTAAAGCGATACGTAATAGTTAAATTGCATAAATAGAGATGTTAAAATTGAATGATTGTCGAAAATGATGATTATATCAAAAATAGGTTACTTGACATATTGCTATTTGCCAATTCACCGACAATATTATATTTGCATTTTGAAAGTCATTCAAATTTTATTGATACGATGAATATTATTGGTGATTTTTAAAAATATTTAAATTTTCGATTAAATTTAAAATACATATTTGCGACTGAGATGTTAAAATGCAGTAAGTCACAAAAGTAAAATGACCAGGAGAAAATTTTGAAAATTGAAAATCAGCATTTACGAAAAAAATAGACTTACCGCATTCTTCTTCTCAGTCCTAGATATAATATTCTTACCTAATCACAATAATTGTTGCACTGTTTTGATTCTTCTAAGCGAGATGTAATATATATAACACATGGTTTTTATCAAGTACACATTTTAATAAACCGTATTTTTTACGAGACGCCACTGTCTTTGCTTTGTCTCGAACAGTACTTTTGAACAAAACGTTGTAATAATTTTAAAAAAAGACAAACTTAATTGAATCGGCCACTGACGATACAAATTGCTACCGCATAATTTGTTTACATAATAAATAAAGGTTTTTTCATATTCAATACAGTTTTTGTTGGGTTGTACATCACTGCTCTAAGCTATCCTTTCGGTGAATTTATGAAGCGAGCATTTAAAAACCTTACTATGAACAATGATGGAATATAAGTTATGAACTGTGTGAATTGATATAATTTTATATCATTTTAATAAAAAAAATCTATTTTTTTTATCATAAGTTGTTAAATATAACTAATATAACAATAACAGAAATTTACTACTAAAATTACGACCTTGCCCATAATAAGGGTTTAATTTTTTCCAATGAGAGATGAAGAACAAAGTAGAAAGCTGAAAAAACACTTTAAATCTCAATTTGGACTAAAATTGTAGCTGATCCCAATACTCACGATTGAAATTATTATGAAATTATAAACAATATTTTTATTTTATTTTGTTACGAGTTCTTAAATAAAAATACTATTATTTCTCAAATCATTGATAATGATAGATTGAATGTGTGTTTTATACTATTTTATTTTGTTTAAATTTATAGCGAAACTATTTTAAACGTACACAAAACCAGTGCGGCATAAACACAACCTTCCCGAACGGTGCTTGAAAGCTTACTAAAAACAGAAAGCTTATTCGCTCTTTAGGCGACTCGCAAAAGCTGCAGTGTAATTGTAAGTTTTTTCAGCTTAGAAGCTATTTTTTTACAATTATAATATGCTATATTATAATTATAACAAAATAATTAGTCATTTAACGGTTCATTCAATATAAAGCCAGACTTAATTAATCTACGTATTGTGTTACAAAATGTGACAAGTGTTTCGCCTCTTTCAGAGGCATCCTCAGACAACTACTTTTGCAAATACTTCACTCAATAAGTCCCGAACCTGACATATAGATGACGCCACCTCCAAACTTTTCTAAGCCTAACTCAGTAGTACTAACCTTTAAACGACACGTGTCAAAATTTCATGACAATCTGGCGTTTAGTTCAAAAGTTACAGTGGTTTTAGTGAAGCAACTTTTGTTTGTTTAAAAACAATGGACGAAAAACAATTTCGTGTCTTGATTAAAAATTACTTTTTAATGGGAAAAAATACTGTTCAAGGAAAGCAATAGCTTGATAAGTATTACTCGGACTCTGCTGTATCGAAAAAAATGGTTAAAAGGTGGTATTTATTTATTATTTATTTTTTTATCCATGTCCGCTCCCAATGTGGAGCAGGTCACCCGAATTCGGCAGTTGTTTCAGAAAATATCAAAAAAGTCCATAAAATCGTTATGGCCGATCGTAAATTAAAGTTGCGTGAAATAGCAGGGGAGTTAAAGATATTAGAAGGCAGTATATCTACAATTTTGCATGAACATTTGTCAATGAGAAAGCTGTGTTCAAAGTGGGTGCCGCGTTTTCTCATAGTCGATCAAAAACAACAACGCATCGACGATTCAAAGCGCTGTTTGAAGCTGTTTAAGCAAAATTAACAGAGTTTTTTACGTCAATATATAACAATGGATACAATATGGATCTATTTCTAAGCATCTGAGTCAAAAAGATTGTCAGCTGACTGGATAGCAGCCGGTGAAAGACGTCCAAAGCAACCAAAATCTCAAACGTCAGCTAACAAGGTTATGGCCTCCGTATTTTGGGATGCGCATGAAATTTTGTTCATTGACTACCTTGGCAAAGTCAAAAACATTAAAAGGGAATATTAAATGGCGTTATTGGATCGACTGAGTGAAGAAATAAAGAAAAACCGTCCTCAAATGCAAATGAAAAAAGTGCTATTTCATCATGACAATTCACTGTGTCACAAGCTGAAGAAAACGATAGTCGAATTGAACGAATTGCGCTTCGAATTGCTTTGCCACTTACCGTATAGTCCAAATCTGGCTCCCAGTGACTACTGGCTGTTTGCAGACCTCAAAAAAATGCTCCAGGAAAAGAGGTTTGGCACAAATGAAGAAGACATTGCCGAAGTTGAAGCCTATTTTGAAAGCAGAGACAAATCGTTCTACAGAAAATTTATAAAAAAAATGGAGGAGCACTTAACAGGATGAATCACTCTTGAAGAAGAGTATATTGATGAATAAAGTTGAATTTTGCCTAAAAGTTGTTGTTTTATTAGTTAGGCCCGGGACTTATTGAGTGACCTATGTATGTGCGGCCCGTAGGAAAAATTAAGGTCATCAATGCACCCCGGGGTGCAATTTGGGTTGGCCAGACCTGTTCTACGAGAACGTCTTGTTACATAGTTGCTCAACCTCTTTTTTTCGAAGAGAGTACGGATTGAAAATATAGGGCTAGGACAAAACAAAGGGTTGGCTTATCATTCCATTATTTAAGGCTTGGAATTGTGGGAGAAGTATTAGACATTACAAACATCAGTACCATCGAACAGAAAATCGATAAATCAATTGAAAAATTCTGTTCTTACTGGTATTCGAATCCGTAAGGTTTGGCATGAAGATGTTTCCCACTGTGCTATGAACCCGACCGGATTATATATTGCCTGCTTTTTTATCTTTCCAATATCCCGTTTGAATCCATTATGTGTTTTGCCAAGATACACATTTCTATCCGGATGTATAACTAATTTGAAATAACTGTTTATTAAAGATCAATAAATTTTATTGCTTCGGCCACATTGCAGAATATTCAAAATACATTCTCAAACTACTGCAAAAGATAGCGTGCTCACAAAATCATAGACGAAATCGTTTAGGTATGAGAAATGATAGTTGCTTAAACTTTTGTTGGTAACGTTGTCATGTAACGGAGTAAGGTTAGGGATTGCAATACCGGTATTACCGAAACCGGGATCCCGGTATTCATGGTAGTTTTTTTATACATAAATACCGGTATTTACAGAAATTAAATTTACATAAACCGTCACATAAATAAAAAATATTCGAGATGAATTCAAATATTTGTGGCATATCTGATATCGTAAAACTATAACTTAATGAGTGGAAAGTACTAAAATCTGCACGCTTTGCACACGCAACATGCCGGTCCAGGTGACAAGATGCATAATTCATGAGATTTCAATGATGTATAATTATTTAAGAAAACCTTAATTTATTTATGAAAATCACCCGTAAATATTGACTGGGGAAAGGAAAATGAACGTAGCGCACACAGGAGGCACAAAAAACGTGTTATTATGATTTTGGGTCACAGGCAAATTATAAAATATACTCAAACTTGAAGTGCACGAAGACTGGTGTTGAATTGACATAATCTAATATTGGTTTAGTAAATTGTTTAAGAATAACATTTTTTTAAGTCTTTTTTCTTGTTTGTAATTTTAACGGGCCCAATATAAAAAAATACATTTAGATACTAATTCGGCAGTTGCAGCTTACATCTTTTTGATAGAGTGTGTATCAAGTTGTATACATTGTGATTATCGAAATAGTTGTTTTGAAAAAACTGTGTGCCACGTCCTTTTTCCTTTCCACAGTCAATATGTATATTTAAAACGTTATTTTATATGAAATGTTGATTTACATTTACTCGTCTGTTATTTTTATTTTGCTTTTTTTTAACTTTTTGTATTTTTTTTATCCATATCGGCTCCTAATGTAGAGCATATGGCCGCCTACTGGAAGTATTTCTACGAGAACTGTTTGTTATTAGTCACTCAACCTAGTAGAGATATAAGGATAAGGCTAGGACAGGACTAGACATAAAATGCAGATCAACGGTTAAATGAAAAATTATGTAGTAATAAAACACTTTTTTTTTAATTGAAAAGAATATATTTATTGAAATACACTTCTTAACAAAGTACAAATTATATTATTTACAACAATTTATAGCGATTTTTTCATTACATGTTCCAATCGATGTATGTTTTTTTTTTATTAATTTCGTATACAATAGCGTAATTTTCTAATTATTTTAATTAAACTTATTCCATCTATATATCTATGATACGTCAATTAATATACTTCGTATTTAATTATTTTTATTATGTGGAAATAGAGAGAATATTTTATATAGCTATTTTATTTATTACCAAATTATTATGCTTATGAAATAGTGAATATGTTTTTTTTTATAAATAATCACATAAATAAACTAACACTTAAAAAATGTAATAATGTTTTTAGTACATAGCTAGCAAAACTTTCATATAATTGTTTTGACAAAACCATACAACTGTTTTGTTGGGTTGTGGAAATAAAAATGAAGCATAAGAAAAAATAGTTTCTTGTCGGTCAGCAAAATACATATTATTGGGCCGTACCAAGAGCAGACATCATAACTGTAGTAAACGTTGTCACTGAAAAACGAATTTAAAATCACTAATAACAACACATGCGTGATGAGATTCAGTAATATTATATAGGCCCTCTAGAGGTGCAATGAGCCAACCAGTAAACTGATAAAACTTTTTAAGTACAATCACATCTTTACTTGGTGTTTGGTGGATTGCATATTTTTATTTTACGGAGATAACACAAGTGGCGGATTACGCTATAAGCAAATGTGCCGCGCGCTTTGGACCTCCGATTCTCAATGGGCTCCAAATAACTCATATGATAAATAATCCATATATTTTGAATTCGGTTTTCTATATTAATTTTTCGAAAAACAGGACCTCCAAATTTTATTGCGCCTGGGGCCTCCCAAGGTCTTTATCCGCCACCGGATAACATTATTGCAATGTGAATAAATTAACTGAGGTTACTTCACTTTTACGATAATCTAAGACGTGTAGAATATTACAACGCATTTAACTTATTTTTTTCCAAAATACTACATGGCTCACTTCACCTCGAATGGGTCAATATATTTTTTATTTTATTTATCAGGTGGCTGGCTCACGTATTTTAAACAGTTTTACAACACATAAGCAGGATTCAATAAAAAAAAATTATATATGTGATATAATTATACGAAAAGAGTCTTGTGAAAAATTCCTTTACCTTATTAAATAAAATTGACAGGGTAAAAAATATGATAAGAAAATTACGACTTATACGTATCACGGCACATAAATTAATTATAAAATACTAATTCGTAAGCTAAAAAAATAAATATAATCTAAGGCATTATTGGACGAATAAATAATTTACCTAAACGTAATACATTTTTAAGTAAAATCACATTTCTTAATTAATTATTCAAAATAAAAAGCTTTAAATGTTTTCTCTGTGACGTGAAGTTAACAAAAAAAAAAAACAATCAAATTTTCTTATCTGTTGCTTTGAATGTAGGAAATTCGTAATTATTTTGTAGAGTTCATTTCTACAATATAATAATTTCTAAATTTACGTACTGAAAAGAAGGTTTCAAATATTTTCTGATGTTATTGCAATATCACCATCGAGCAAGTGAATATCGTTTTAAATTAATTATTCTAGACAAAAAAAAAAAAACATTACTTCTGCATTAAAAAATAAGGACTTATAATATGGCAAAGAGTAAAAAAATAATATAAAACCTTATTTACTTTATAAATGCTAAAATTCAAGCTTATTCTGTTTAATGCAATATTTAAGACTTTATTATTTCATGCCTAAATATAATTATGTTCATTTAAAAATGTTTTAAAAACACGCAGGCTAAAAAAACAGATTATATTTAATACTTTTTTCGTAAAATACTCGTTGCTTAATTAAATTATAATGAATTGTGATATATGTAAGGGAATTATCACCCATATAACAGAAAACAATGTTTTTTTAATCATTGTTACATTTATAAATTTTAACACGATATTCTGAGTTATTTTGTTTGTGCTAATTTTTAAAATAGTATGACATCAGTTCATTTTTATTAATAAAGATAATTTTTGGGTTCTTCGGCCAGTGGTTGATCGCAGCTTCCGAGGTGTTTCCACTGCACAAGGCTCCTGAAAAATTAAATAAAGTTTTTAAATTGGTTCGAATCAACTGCAAATTTACAAAATAGAGATTGTTTCAATGTTTGAAAATGTTTTAAGATATTTTATGTTAATGTTGTAAATCTTCGTTATTTTGTTTAAATGTAATCATCACTTGTTAAATTCAAAACAGATAATTTGTACTTCGTTCCTTTTTCATGACAAACAATATATCGGAGGCGTAAATTTTTAATATATTTTTTAAATAACACAAATTGCTTTAGTTTTGTATTCTTGTGTTGTTTTTAAATAACTCTTCCAATTTAATAAACTACAGTAAAATATAAAAAAAAAAAATAATTAACATTGAAAAATATATTATTTTATTTGAATTTCAAATATTTTATTCGCGAATTGCCGGGAGTAAAAATGTACGATCGGGTATTAAACGTGGACTAAAAAGGAAACGGGACTGCAGAGAGTACTCTCAAATAGTAGGTAAACGGGAATTTCGAAAATGTTAAATCGGAATTGAAGTGTTTTTTTTAAATAGCCAAGTTGAGTTGGAAATGATTGTGATAACTGAAACTAGGCCAGACCATCATCAAAAAATTACTTTTATAAAATGAAATTTAAATATCATTTTTTATAATTTCATGTATTTTTTTACTCTGGATTCTATGGAACGTATCAAACGTGTAAAGACAAAATGTACTGCAATTTAATTATATAAATCGCGCTTTCTTAATTCAACCCCTTAAGTGGTAATAGTTTTTCATTATATATATGTTATTTACCTAGAGCGGCAGTTTTCCATTTCCAAGAAACATCTGTTGGAGTATGTCTTATCGTCAGTTCCACAAACGGGGTCATATTCAGCAGGGCAGATTCTGGCGCAACCACTAAACTGGAACCTGGCGAGACAACGCGCTAGGGGTACAACGAAAACGTGGCGGCTGTAAAAAATGACAGTAACACTGATTTAAAAATGAATGCAATTTAGAATAGACTAGCTGTAAGCCCGTTGACCTCAACGGGGGATTTTTGTTGCATTTTTAAGTAGTCAGAAAATTTACTGGCGTGAAAAATAAATTACAAACCTATTTATTGAATAAGCCAGAAATTCTAAAAGTTAAAGAAATATATCTCGGGGCATTTATCGACAGCCCTGCCCTGCAGTATTTAAATTGGAAATTATTTAATTTTTGGAATAATGTTTAAGTTTGCTAACAATCATTTTTCGCAGTAGCAGAAATAGACCTCGTGGCATATATCGACAGCCCTGCAGTATTTAAATTGTAAATTATTTAATTTTTGGAATAATGTTTAAGTTTGCTAACAATTATTTTTCGTAGTAGCAGAAATAGACCTCGGGGCGTATATCGACAGCCCTGCAGTATTTAAATTGTAAATTAGTTAATTTTTAGAATAATGTTTAAGTTTGATAACAATTACTTTTCGAAATAGCAGAAATAGACCTCGTGGCATATATCGACCGCCCTGCAGTATTGATGCTTCTATAAAAAATACTTATACAGGTTTCTGAATATACCAATATACACTTGTGACTATACAATTTGAAACTCAGCTCTCTTATCCTCTTGTATATACATAAACAATAATCTACGTTAACCATGAAAAAATAACTTCTACATGATTAGGTTAAAAGCTTTACCTTGCTCTATTCTATAGGCTGGTAAACAGATAAAATAATTTATATGTAAATAAAAATGACAATGGAAAGGGAATGCAAATGATTAAAGCGATGAAGGAGACTCGAAAAACTTTGAATAACGCACCTCAAAACAAAAGTACATTTATTTTATATTAAAAAAATAATAATCAATTAGTCAGAAACCTACGAAACCTCCACTGTAATTAAATTGCCTAAGAAAAATATGAATGATTGACTGGTGGAAAGACAATCTGTGGTTGTTTGATTTTTATCAGCTGTGTACAGAATAAGCCTTACCCGCAGTTTTCTTTCTTCATTTCGCAGTCGTTTCTGTAGAACCTGATATCTGATCCGCAGACTACTGGACCCTCGCTCGGGCAAGGAGTATTACATCTGGCAGTCGCTCGGCAATGGATGGCACTCGCTTCCACAACTCGCTGCCCACACGTCGCCAATCTCATCTCACAATCAGACCTAGAATAACAATGCAATACTTCTTAAAAATGCACGATTTGTTTTAAGCGATTGTAATAATATATCGTCGGGTCGGGTCTTATGGCGCAACGGTTAGCGTTGTGGGCTTCAGTGCCAGATCATGCATACGTGTTTGTGATTTCCAAAAAATCCTCTTCCACTTTTTCCGATCTTTAATTACTGGGCGTAGCGAAAGCGATTAGTAATCCGTCTAAGTAGTTGTGGTCAGCCTTCCACAGTGACGTTTCTAGGCTATGTGCCGCCCCTAGGCAAAGCTTAAAATAGCGCCTTTTTATTTTACGAATTAAATTTTTTTAAATTACATTTCATATAAATCTCTTAAAGCCATAAGAGTATAATTGTCATTTTTAATTATTTCCCATTAATCTAGGAATATATATAGAAATTAGAATCCTCTACTCATCTACGTACTCAAAAACTTTACAGAAAAGCTGCTGCCTATAGTACCGCCATCGGTAAATGTCATATTTAAAGACGATTTTTGTTATAACGTACTGTAAATCCATCGATCTATATATTATTGAGATTGAAAATGTATTTTTCGACATTTTTTTTATCAAAGATATCGAGGCATCATATTTATTATAAGCCAGATAAAGGTGTCAAAAAAAGTTGTGATCATTTGCCGCTCACTAGAACTTGCCGCCCCTAGGCGACTGCCTACTCACCTATGCCCACGGGACGTCCCTGGCCACCTCTTATCTCACCTGGCTGTTTGACACTGACCACAAATAATTATTTTTGTAATATTTCACATAAAATTGTTATAAATGTTTTTGTACACATTGAATTTATACACGAAATACTTCGCATAATTTTACTGCAACATATTTTTAATTTTTATGGCTGAAAACATATTTTTAATGTTATATTACAAAAGTGCGTGAATGAGCTAAAAAATAAAGAGTTAAAAAAATCTCCTTCATACTTGTAAACATTTCCGTCTGAGCCGCACACCGGCGTCGCTGAAATATCGTTCTCACATGTACCAGGGCAGGAGTCAGGCCTCATTAGTTCTGTGCAGTTTCCAACATGAGCAAGCTGGACACCCTTCCTGTAAAGAAAGAACAAATAATCATTTCATTTTCATTTTCATTGAAATCATTTTCTTCGTGATCCTAAAAACAAGCTATTATCTTTTTAATATCTATAGCCTTTTGGCTACTCTGGTGCGGCCTTCTGGCAAATTCTCTAATTCTGTAATAAAAAATATTTCGTAAATTCTTGAGATTTTCGATGTCCAAAGTCTTTGAAAGACCTAAAAAAAAACCCACGCTGGTAATTTTGAAAAATCCACAAAATTTCTGGGCCTTAGAAATTGGCATGAAATTGTTTCCAGCCAAAAATTCCCTAGTCAATGTCTACTTTGGCCTTCGTGTCGAATCAGAAAAATGAATGTGGCCTATAGAGAAGAAAAGGTTCCAACCCCTGGTCTCGTCCATGCCCTATTCTACTATCCCAACTATCTTTAAAAAAGACAGACAGTATTTCAATTGTAGTTTATTTAACGTTTTTAGAATAATCAATAAAATATATTTTAAAAAAATACTTACAAGCACGTGGCAACTTTGAGATGGCACAGGTTCTGGTATGTGGCTGCATCGGTTCCGCAAACTGGCTCCAGACTGGCTCCACATTTTACTTTCAGGCATTTGGTCAGTTTGGATCTACATTTCTCCATCTCCACTTTCATTACCCTTTTCCTACTGCTCACTCTGAAGTTTTAAAAAAACAGGATGTAGTCGTAAAATAATTATTTAAATAAAAAGTAAGGTTAAAGTTTTAAAATATAATTTAAATGAAGAGTTATTAAAAAAAACATCCGACTTTGATACACTGACACCTATTATTTTGAAAATTTGTTAGATCGCTTACATTTTTTAGTAATAGATGTCGTCGTATCAAAATCAGAATCTTGTTTTCGCTCTACGTTTACCATTATAATATTGAAGGTTGAATAAAATTTTCTTTCAAGCATACACTTGAATGAAAACAACCGTTTTTCAATTAACATAACACAGAAATTTTCTTTTCTATAATAAACATTCTACAGCGCGCGGCGTAGTGGTTTGATTATCGGATAACTTTTTCTATTTTCGATTTTACTGCCATCTACTAACAATACAATGAACAATTTCATATTTTTATTTTTTTTATATTTTAGAAAAATATTTTATTATCTTATCGGAAAACAGTCATGGTTAAAATGCTTTTGCTTATCAAAGATTAATTGCTATTTTATATTTTCTTGGAAAAACTAGTTTACGTAATAAATATCTTATTGTCGTCAAAATATAATATGTATAGTATTTTATACATATTTATGGAACAAATCATCTTATATCATTTAAAAATCATCAAACGAAGAACAAAATGTTCTCTCTGTTAAATTGTAAGACACTTTGTAAAAATCCAATAAATTTAGATTTAACAAAAATATCAGTATGTTTTCCATAGCAGCGGCGATGATTTATTATGGTATAAACTTGTGTGTGATATTGGATAGAAAGTTTAACGGAGTTGTCAAATATAATATTATGAGTAAATGGGGTTCAAAAAAAATAGTTGTGATATTTTAATTATTAGAATGCCGCGTGAGAGTGCAACATTGAGTTATATATTTTTCTTATTACCCGCAGTTAAGCATCTGCATTTCGCATTCATTCCTGTAGACATTTTCATCAGATCCACAAACTGGCTTGTCTTTTGCTCCAACACACGTTGAAGGGCATGGAGGTGTAGCCGCACCCGAAGTCCTTTCTTGAGAAACACAGAATGCCATTGGGACTTCAAATACGTGTTTGCTGCAAAGCAACGTGGAAAACAATTACGTACATTACAATAAAAGCGTTTTTTATTATTTATAACATTGTAATATTGTACATGTCTATAGTTTTATAAATAAGATTTCCTTAGCTTGCTGAAATATTAACAAAATTATCCTAATGAGAAGGGTGAACAAATAGTCACTAAAACAGGTAGTGCCATCTATGTATTGATTTGCAGTTTGTTGTTTGAAATAAAACTTCAGTATAAATATAAAACAACATCACAAAATCGTAGATAGCCGGTGTCTATCGATAATGCTACAAATTAGATACGTAAAGCGTATAATAAAAGGTTTAGAGTCTATAAAAAAAGCAAAAAATATTAAGAAATCATTTCCCCTTTTTGTTTCCGTGATCCCTCTACTTTTATCAGGGCCAACAGAGCCCCCTCAACTCAATCTACCACCCATAAGGGAACCTGCGGTCTAGATGTAATGTTGATAAACTAGTGGTCCGAAGACCTGATTTTCTTTTTTTATATACAATATTATAATTATAATCAGAGCCGGCTTGAGGATATCTGTGCATGTGTAACTAATTAAGCGGATAGTGCTAACATCTTAAAGCGGCTCCTATGCGCCTGTGTGCACCGCACACTTTGCACACGATTCAAGCCATCCCTGCTTATAATTACAATTATTATAGATTGTCTAACTGCAGATAAATAACTGTTCTTATTGTATTATAATGATTTGATGATAGTATTGATTGTATCAAAACAAATGTTGAAATTTACCCGCAGTTCTTGGCTTTCATGCTGCATGCGTTGGAGTAGAGTTGACCGTCTGATCCACACGTTGGCCTGGCCACTCTCCAGCAAGATTCTCTGCAGTGTCTGGTGGTCTGGCAGTACTTTTTGTTTGTCCTCACGACGCCTTGCCTGTATTATCAATACCTCATTAAGAAATTGAATCAGATAATAAATCAGGACTGCTTCTTAAAATAAATTAAGCAAATATTAGGTCTTTGCACTTGAAGCGAAATAAGCTCACAATCAAAGCCATGACTTTAAATTTGAATAAAGAAATAATAAGTTGCGCCACCGAATGCAGAGGGTTAAAAATGAAAACCTGATTATAACAATGGTTAATAAAAAAAAGGTTTTATTGATTTGCGGTTGGCATTCAAGTTGAAAGAGATAAATCGATTCTGCTAAAATGGCGCAATTCATAGGGCAATGTTTTATCCCTTTACACTCCAATGTCATGAATTTACAACTTATTTTCGTAATGCATCATACTATATTCGATAACTACACATTAGTTTGGTTACAATAAGGTAAAATAGTTCGTTGGTCAAAAAGAAGATTAAACACCGAAATCAAAAATCGAGAAAGTTGTTATAAAATGTCACATGAAGTAATTTGACATAAATTTTATGAAATAAAATAAAGAAAAATACCAAACAAGTTAAGATATTTTTTTTGTATCAAGCCATCGTCAGAACTATATAAATATGGTGTCAATCAACTGTATTATAGTAGTACTAAACATTTTGTTGTTTTTTCTTATTGAAATGTACAAAATTGATGTCAAACTCTCACATACATATCGACTGTGGAAAGAAAAAGGGACGTAACCCACAGTTTTTTCAAAAGACGTTTTTTTCGATAATTACAATGTATACAATTTGGTATATGTTCTATCAAAAAGATGTATATTGAAAATGCCAAATTAGTACCTTAATTTACTTTTTATGTTTAAAAAAAGAAGGGTCTGTGAAAATTGCGATCAGGAAAAAGACTTAAAAAAGAGTTTTTTTTTAATATATTCAATAAGTATTAAATAAAGTCAATTAAAAACTAGTTTATCAGTCTCCTTGTACTCCAAGGTTGTGTATATTTCATAATTTGCCTTTGAACCAAAATCACCAAAAAACGTTTTTTGTCTCTCCTGTAAAATTTGTTAAGTGTTGCTTACATATTTTTTACTTTCCACAGTCGAGATGTATAGAAATTTTGTAGAGTTTGTGTTTTTATTAACTTTTATCTAGATACATTTCAAAACCACCTGTAATATTTTTTCTACCTAATAACATTACATCATATTTTAATTATCAGAAAAAATTACCCGCATGTCAGCAGCTTCATTTGACACGTGTTCTTGTAGACATTTCCATCACTTCCACAGATCGGCCCATCCAAAGGGGCCTGCCCGCAGTCAACAGGACAATTCTCACGATGGGCTGAGATATTATTGCAAGCGCCCACGTGCGATAGACCTACTCCGACTCTGAAGAATGTAACAAAATATCATTACATTTTTTTTCCTTAATGAGTAAAATAATCAAGCGTACTCATTATTATTTGGTGTAATTAAATATAACTTATTTTATTTTTAGGTCATGTTATCTCTCATCGAAAGTGCTATTTGCGGACTAACAGTTAACTTATCGCACTCTGAATTCAATAGTTTTTCCTTCTTTGAAATTAAAAAGTAAAATTATTGTTACCAAGACTACAAGAAAAAATAACCTGCAAACTTCCACTTGCAGCATACACCGATTGAGATAAGTTCGTCCATCTGTGCCGCAGACAGGATCTCTTTCCGCTGAGCACTTATGCTCGCATTTCGATCCTTGTGCTCTGACGCAAAGGCCAGGGTCCGCTGCCAGCTTTATTCCTAATTAACAAAAAACAACGTCATTATCAAAGGTCAACAAAATAACTGCATAACTTATCGCTGATGATAATATAGTCTTACCTCCTAATTTGGTTACAAATTATTTTATTAACGGAACATTCATTCATTTTTATTGAGCATTTAAAGCATTAATCTTTTCTTTTTTTTAGATTTGTCAGACTTGATAGCATTTAAGACAAATTGCAAAGCATTCGACAAACCTCACTGTGTCATTATGTAAATCGAATCTATTAATATATAATCTAGTAATATCAATACTCTTTTACAAACACTTTAAAGAATCTCACTGTTAATACTTGGTGGAAAGGCTTCTTGAGGTGAAGTGAGCCAACTAGTAAAATGGTAAAACTTTTTTAAGTACAATCACGTCTTTATTTGAGGTTTTGGTAGATTGCATATTTTTATTTTACGGAGATAACAATATTGCAATGTGTATAAACTGAGATTACTTCACATTTAAGACACTTTGAGACGTGTAGAATATTACAACGCATCTAACATATTTTTTTTTATAAAAAAACCACTTGGGTCACTTCACCTCTAGTGGGCTCAATTCAGTGAAGTTCCTAGGCTATGTGCCACCCCTAAGCAGAGTTTTAAATAACGCTCTTACTATTTTTTTTTTTTTAAATTACATTATCTGCCGCCTATAGTGCTGAGATCGGTAAATGTCATATTTAAAGAAGATTTTTGCGATCAATTCAACTACTGTTAAACCATCGGTCATAATTTTATTACCATTGAAAATGTTTTTCAGGTATTGAGGCATCATATTTATTCATAATCAAAATCGTATTTCAAAAATATTCAGTCATTTTAAAAAACTGTGATCATTTGCTGCTCCCTAGGACTTGCCGCCCCTAGGCAACTGCCTACTCGCCTATGCCCACGGGACGTCCCTGGCTCAATTATTAAAAAAGTAAAAACTCATTTGTGAAAATTCTACTCTTATTTTAAACAGTGGAATTAGTAAAAATGAGTGTGCTCTTTATACAACATATTTTTTAATAATAATAGTTTATGCACGGTACACACTGTTGTATTTTTTTCTCTCGTATACTGTAAAATTCTCGTCTAAATGTCACTAGCTCACTAATGTCACTAGCTCGTCTAAATGTAGCTCACTAGGCGTGAATTTTAGTATTTTCTTTCTATCTATTTAAACAGACGTATTATGAATACGTAAATAGAAACTTACCCTTTCCACAAGTTTTTTTCCTCATATCGCACAAAGACGGATATATCATTCCGTCTGATCCGCATACAGGGTCCGTTTGGAGAGCCGCTGGACAAATCCGTGGACAGCTCGCATCTCTTGCGCTGAGCACTCCTGCAATAAAAGAAAATATTGGGTTAATAATGATGACTTCACGTTCTATAATCAATTTTCGATTAATATAAGTTTTTCATATTAATTGTTACAGTTTAGTCAATGTATCAATTAAATAGTTAATATATACATTGTTCACTTTGGTCAGTTATCATACACACAAGAGAACCAACGAACACTGTACCTTTACTAAGTGTATGTGTACATTTACTACAGACACGAATAAAGTATTTTTACAAATTTATAAATAGTCACGCATGTACTCACACAACCGCGCGTGGAATCATGCAGTTGTGGTTTTTAACTGTCACCTGACATTTCACATCAACAAAAATTTCAACGTCTTGTTGTCATTCTTGCCCTATTTCTACTGAACATATCTAATCTAACCTTACCTAACGTAACCTAAGTCGTTGTCATTTGAAATTTGACAAGCGTTTTAACTACTATAACCTTTACCGTTTTTACAATTCTGAGTGAGTTTTTACACTTAACAGTTATTTCATATATAAACTAGTCAAAGTAAATGTGTATTTGATTTCAGCTTCAACTAAAACTTCTAGTTAATATATGTTAACATTAAATGGTGAATGTATACATTGACATTAATTCACACTTTTACTGTAACTTATACAGTATTAAAATACCATCAATAATATCTCGACTGTAGAAAGGAAAAACGATGTAACCCACGCATAGCAAATTTTACAGGAGTCACAAAAAACGTGTTTTTATGATTTTGGGCCATATGCAAATTATGAAATAAACACAACCTTGAGATGCACGGAGACTTCTTAACTTTTGTTTAATTGACATTATCTAATATTAATTAAAGAAATTGTCCAGTAAAAACATTTTTTATAGTCTTTTTTCTTGATTTCAATTATTACAAGCTCATCTTTTTTCAAACTTAAAAGCTTAATTTAGATACTAATTCGGCATTTGCAGCTTACATCCTTTCGATAGAACGTGTATCACGTTAAATACATTGTGATTATAGGAAAAAAGCTGTTTTGAAAAAACTGTGGGTTACGTATCTTTTCCTTTCCACAGTCGATATGTAAACTATTAGAAAGCATTACAATTTAAAAAAATGAGGTTTCGAGAATTATTTTTTTTTTATCCGTCCAATGACGTTTAATGATCAAAAACACCATAGATCAAATAACAGTTTTAACCGTGGTGATTTAAATGAGCACTTTCCCTCTCATTTAGCCAATTATTTTGCTATTCATCGGTGGATATATATTTATTTAACACTTCCGTGCCCATGATACAATCGTAAATAGTTGAGCCATTAAGTCATTCAATATTTCTCTTAATATTTATTGTCGAATAAGTATATATCATTTTAGATATTCTAGCATATATACATTTTTAACGTTATTTTTTAGCTGCTAACTTAGGTTTAAATACTGTCAATAAACAGTGAAACTGAGATGCCATCATGGCAGGGAATGTGATTTTTTAGGATGGCATGTTACAGGTTGATAACTTTTCCGGTTCTAAGCTCAAGAAATACGACCCCAACACCCACATTTTCTTAAATATCTATTTTAATATGGGTGATACAATGTTTATAATTAAGGTATTCTTATATCATAGTCTTTTGGACCTTTTGTAGTTTATATAAATACGCGATAACGCGATAACGAGATAAACGCCCGCGATAAGCGATCGTTCGTAATATAGCTGGGCTAAACGCATCAGTTGCAAATTCATATGTGTGCTGGGATGACGTCGTTTTTACGCGCAACTTAAAATATGATTATTTATTAAAAAAAAATGTATGCGGAATGATGCAGAGATATTTTAAAGCCCTTAGACTATTTTTTTTTTGAAATTCATAATAATAAGGCCAATAATAAGGAAACCACTGGGGTCCCTAAACGACCCCCATCGGCAGAGAAATATTTTTCTAGTCTCCGAGCCGCGAGAGATAATCAGCACACACAAAAGGTGAACTTAATGTTTTAACCGTGATAATTTGAGTGACCTGGCACTTTCTTTTTCTTTCCATCAACAAATGAAACATTGTGTATTAATTTATTCGTGTGTTTATTTGACTAACTTGGAGAACTAAAAGTTTCAGTGAGAATTTTTGTGAAGTGTTTATTTCATCAAAAACACATAAAGACATCAAAATCAAAAGTGGCCCAAGTCCATCTATTATTTATTTAGATCAAAAGAAATTTCACAACAATGGCCTTTTATGATTTCGGCGAATTGGTAACCGATTTTTTTTTGAATTGATAATAAAAAATTCTCTTTGAACCAGTGTTCTTCAACCTTTGTACATACATACATACACGGACAGTTAAAAAATGGAAAAAATATTTTGTGGACCTGCATCAATTAAATATACATATTTACATACAGTAAAAATTAGTAAAAACGGTGTCTGTCGGATATTTTATTATTAAAAATTCTATTAATTAATATTTGATCGCGGGTGACATGCAAATGTCAAAATTGGAAGTATTTAATACAGCTGAATATATTTATTTGAAATTCCATCTACTCGATATTTTGTATTTGTATGAAATAAGATATATCAAATTTAATATTGAAACTCCACCAAGCACCTTCAGTCGAAATCTTAAATTATATTTTAAAAAAAAAGATATATGCTCGTTTCAACTTACGTACAAAGTGACGGAACAGAGCACATTGCATGTCGAAAATCAACTATACTGTAAATGCTTAAATTTGAATTATTTTGACTCTGTACTCTTACATAAGTTTTGTCGATAGCGACCCGGGTTTTGCCTTTCGGCATCTTCAGGTTTGTTCAAGTGCACGAATGTACTTGAACTGTCAGCAACAATGAATGAGAATGAAAGAATTTTATTTTTTAAAATAAAAAAAAAATGCAATTTTTTGTTGGTGCGACATCTGTAGCTGCTTTTTTGTAATTAACTTTTCAGATTTTCAGTACAAAATTAACTGTACATTGAAGATAAATTCGAGTTTAAAATTTGTCGAATTATGCAAGTATTCGCGGACCAGTAACAAACTCTTCCGGACCACAGGTTGAAGAACACTGCCTTAGACCACTGAATTGAGACACGTACTACTGAAAATTATTCTTTGACAGTTTGAATATGTGTAAACTAGAGTATTTTTATTACAATACATACCGAAGAAAGCCCTGAAGCGCTCGCGAAAATATTTAGATCAAATTCCAGTCAGCCATTTTGATTATTGTAAAATTAAAATATGGCCGCTATGTCAATGGCCGTAGTGTGGTGACAGACACTGTCAGCAGTATGTCAGATTGATCTGAGTTTAAGTCACGTTGGATGCTTCAGTATGGTTAATGTGAAGATTCTCCAGATTTTACTATATACATAAATCACTGAAACGGATTTGTAACTCCCCGCAGTACGTACGAATCTCACTGCATCATAAGAGACTAGGGATTCTGTGTCGAGACGTTCCCGGGACAAAAGTCCCGGACATTTAAGGTTTTTTTCGTCTGTCTTAAGCCCGGTACTTTGTTCTAAATTCCCGGACTTAAGGAAGCCAAATTGTACATTTTAATTTTGAAAAATCCATTCTAAACACTAACAAAAAAAAATTGATGCAAGCAATCGCTAATGTGACCTTACAAAGTTAATTTTGATTTAAAATAAATTTAACATCGGTGTCTATCATCGGATCATTTTTAAAAAAAATGCAATAATTCAAGCTAAGGATTAAAGAGCCGGGTTTTAAAACAAAATAAAGTATGCTTTTATTTATGTATCTTATAAAAAAACACTGTTTGGATTTATAATTGTAAAAAGTTTCAAAAACACTATTTATATATTGTAATACGAAATAACCATTTTTGATGGTAGAGACATGCAGAAATACAAAAAAACTTAGACACGCGTTCGCTGTTGGATATAAGCGAAACTGGATAATCGCACAGAATTTCCAAGAAATATTGAAACCTATAGTTATTATCTAGAAATGATGTTATAAATCAAGGCAGCTTATGAATAATTTTATTACCCTACGTCTGCTAGGACTTTATTGATTTTCGAAAAGAATACACGAAAGATTTTGAACAATGCTTCAAACAATATATTTGAAAATACGGAGATAATTGCCACAACGTCTTTCTCCGAAAAAGAAATCGAGATGAGAAGAAACTAATCGATATGAGATAAATATTGCAGAACGGTCACTGAAGAAGAATTAAATAGACAGATTACAAAAAAAAACAAAAGATTTTATCCCAATATAAAACGAAATAACTAAACGAATTTAAGATTTAAAAACCAACTGGAGAATGGACACAAGATTATTTATGAATTTTGGCTGTCTGAATCTCATTAAATTCATTAATATTTATAAAAGCATAATTTTGATAAGCAAAAATAAAATATTAACTTTTGTGTAAATAATTGCATACTATGTATATTTGAGGTTTGATTTATTATTGAATTAATTTTAATATTTTCATTTTATTTATTGATTTGGGCATTTAACTTGGTAGAACTCCATATTAATAGAGTAAAATTAACAAAGTATTCAGTTTCTTACAGTTTTACTAAAAACTACTATCAAAAACGTAGCAACTGAAATACTTGTTATTTTATTTACCATATTATATTTTCAATTATAAATAAATATATGTTTAACTGAATAAAAAACGCACAATTAGTTAATTGAAACAACAATTAAAAAACTTTTGGGAGAAAAATATTTTTCCATTTATTTATTAGAAATTTGTTTAACTCATTTCATAATCGTCATAAAAATATACTATAGAAAAAAGGAAATTAAAAAATAATTAAATAATTAAACGTTCATACCTGATGATATTTTTCATTTTACAAATGTTTTCACTATTTACAAAGTTACCAATGTCCCAATAGAACAAAAAAAGGTATAAAAGCAGTATTGTGATTTGTGAAGTAACGGTCATAATTTTACCCCACTCATTGTTATATTTTCAATACTGTACCGTTATCATCCCTTTTAGTACATTTTTTTTAACCATGTCCGCTCCCAAAGTGGAGCATATGACCTCCTAATTGAGTTTATCTCAACATATGGGTTTCTACGAGAACGGCTTGGTACTCAGTTGCTCAACCTCTCTTTTTCCAAAGAGAGTAGGAATAGATAGGATATAGCTAGGAGAGGACTAGTTGTTACTAATCACTCGATATTCCCCGCTCATAGATAGGAATGGTTGGAGGGGGAATTCAAGAACATCCACATAAATCATGCCTTCGATACCGAAATGTCATAAATCAATATGAAAAATCAATTTAAAAAAACTGTCCGTACGGATTCGAACCCGGACCTCCGTATCCGAAGCCACGACATTGACCACCTGCGACCCACAGGTGCATACATCACATACAAATATTTAATTTAAATAAATTGATAATTTTATTGAAGGGGAAAATAAAAGTCCCAAGTCCCCCGGGAATCCCGGACTTTGACTTTATCACGTCCGAGTCCCGGACTTTGAAAAACCGAACATCAAATCCCTAAAAGAGACGCAAAAAAATACAAATCGTTTGCGAGCTCGTTCATGAAATCTCTCAAAAGTTTCACAGGGAGATAGGCAAACATTGTAATCTAACGATTTCTTTTCTAAATCTTTACGACATAAGAATTGTTTTAATACGAGAACAGTTCTATTGACGACCCCCCATAAAAAAAATCACGTTGAAAGACGTGATCCATCCTATCCTAAAACTAGAAAATAACGAAAGCGACGAGCTAAAAATTTTCTTTTTTCTATCCTTCCAACTCTCTCAGAAAAGAAAAATTGAGCGACTGAGTAACAAACAGTTCTCATAAAATATTTCTGTCGAGATACTCCACATGTTCACGCGTAATTCTCAATTACTGTACAACTTTTTTTAACCTCCGGTCGATTGATAGCACTCTTATTGTAATGCTTATTGTCGTTTTACAATCAAAGGTTTGACTCGTCGAATATATTTTTTAAGCCAATTTATTATCTAGAAAAAAAAGGAAAGTATGTAATCAATTTCTAAACACCGTATACAGTATTTCTTTGCCATTTCAGCAGACAATCAAAATCGAGGTAAATATTCTAAATCGTAAAATATTTTGACGTTGATAAAATGTATTGTAAGACAACATGGTTGCTCCAATTTTCATAAATTAATTTATTCGATTCTCACTCGCTAGATGCCCCCAGGCGTTAAAATTCTTCAGAAGAAATTTGAAAATCGAATGCTGTCAAAAAAACGTTCGAAAAGTGGCAGTTACAATATTTTGGCGCGATATTTTTGACCTGTTGTTGGAATTAAATATTCAATACGGCAGCGGAGCTGTTCGTAAATGCCCCCGGTTTTTTTTTTAAATGTTGATTATATATTATTATGTTTGGCTTAATTCTGACTACATTTAATTATAGAATCATATTCTTTGACCCGAGGCTTGTTTTTTGCTCATCCAATTTTTTACTATGGTGATTAAGCCAAATTCACTTTCTGGCTATGTCAAATTAGTTATTACGATGATACTTTATTTTCAGTGGAAAAAATACATTTTTTAGGCTTTGTGAAAAATACATATAAGTTCAATTTATGAGCATCCAAAGCTTGGCTATTAAAAATACAACAAAATACTTTATTGTTACATTTATATTAAATTGACAAAAAATACATTACTCAACGTAAAAAATGATTGCAAACATTTTTATTTATTTATTTCGTCATTTATTAAGTTACGATTTTTTTTATACATGTCCACTCCCAATGTGGAGCATATGACCTTTTAATGGAGGTATTTCAATAGAAGTTTTCTACGAGAACTGTTTGTTACTCAGTCGCTCAACCTCTCTTTTTCGAAGAGAATAGTAGGGATAGAAGGGTAAGGCTAGGACAGGACCAACGTTCTCTCTAAGCTGCGCGTGTGCGCGTCCACGCAGCAGTTGGGAAGCCCCCGCGCACTCATTCCTGGTTGGCGCGCACTACAAGACAGTTGTTCAATTAATATTTGATCGGTCCACGCAGCCTTTGAAATTTCCACGCAGCTAACTCTTTGGCTTAGAGGGAATGTTGGACAGGACTAATGGTTAACTAATCGTTCTCGCTACGCCCAGTTATTAAAGAATCGGAAAGGGTGGGAGGGAATTTTTAAACATCAAAAACACCCATGCCTTGGAACAGAAATCGATTTATCGATCGAAAATATGCTGTTCGTACTACGACTCGAACCCTAGCGATCCAGCACGGAAACCAAACACGCTAACCGCTGCACCATAGGAGTTGACATATTTTATTAATATAAGTATATCATGAAATGTTCGATTACCTTATTAATTGTAAGAGTGATAAAATAATCTGCCCCTTTTCTGATACACTATGAATAGCTCAAATATTAAACCAGCCCTTTGTCAGCGTATTGGCAGCCCACCGCTGTAAATGCAAATGATTGGACTCTTTGTTTCTCCACTAATAAAACTTTCACTCTTCGATGGACTATAAAATATACTCCCTTTATCGAAAATCATAGATTAAAATTGTAAAAATGGCACAGTTTCCATCGTGCGGTACCAAGCAAAATGCTACGGGGGCTGATAAAGCAGATTATCACATAATAAAACAGATACTATCACAACATAAAAGAGGCGGCTTGATTTGCCAATATGTAATTCGATTCGACATCGGCATGCAATCTAATAACGTTCTTTATTTTTATTAGCGGTTGGCATGCCTGTGTAAAAAAAAAACAAAAAAATGTGGTACTGGCGCAGTAGTATCGGCAGTTGGCAATCCCGGACTACTGTCAGCGGAGGCTTCGAGCAACATCAATCACGCGAGCGACAGGTGGGCAGGGTTGCCGATGAGAGCGAAAATAATAATTAATTTATCGATTTTAATACAAATAAATTACACGGCGACTGCAAAGACAAAAAAAAAACTACCGATTAAGGATACACAATGTGACACTTGTTTTGTCTCTTTGAGTAGCATTTTAAGACTAACTACTGTAAGGTTATTTCTGAATTTTAATAAAAAATGAAGTTTGAAGTTTTTTCCTTTCTACTGGTCGCAGGAAAAGCCTAACATACAAACACTCGTATTTATTAAAAATCGATTACTTACTCATTTATCACAATTGAAATAAATCTAGCAGTGACGAGTTGTTTGTCCTAGTTAAAACGTTGTATACTAATATTTCTTGATATTGGAAAAAATAAACGTCATTTTGATATACATTACAAAGTTAAATTAAGAAATTAAATCATTTTTTTTTTCTTTAATCGTAAATAACTTTACAACTGTTTATCTGAAGTGCCTTCTTAATTAAAACAATTGAGTACCGAAACGTCGAAAATACGATCGAGGAGCGATGGAGTACAAAGTAACCCCACAACAAATTTGCATAATATTTGCAATTTGCATGCATTGATTGAAGTATCATTTTAGATTACAGTAAATATCAGCTAGATTGATTGAAGTATCATTGGTATTTAGCAAATGGTTGAAATAAGAAGGATTTTTAAATGCGAATGCGCCCCGTATGAACCTGAAAGTTAAAAAATCAAACACGATTCACAATTTCTTATACACCCTGTAAAATAACCTGTAAAAAATATCCAATATAAATTATAACAAAACGTTTTTTATTAAACCAAATTAGTACTATTTCATTTGCAAACTTAAAAAATATTAACTTTTTTAATAAAAATAATAAAAAAAAAAATGTACTTTTTCCACTTAAAATTTATTTGATCAGGACAGGTTTCGCTCCTATTAAACAGTGTATAAATAGCACTGTTTAATTTATTTTCCTTATCAGTTGATAATGCTCGTGAGGAGCGAAACCGGTCCTGATCAAATAAATTTTAAGTGGAAAAAGTACAAAACATTTTTTATTATTTTTATTATAATGCCATTCCACCAAGTATTGACAGTGAACACCTTAAAAGTGATTAACTTTTTTCTCTCTCCTGTACAATTGTTGTTGGTCACGTTTAGTAACATTCAAAACAACAATATAAATATCTTGTGGGGAATCTACACAAATGCTGTTTTATGAGTACCAGCTGTTATTCAATCACTAAAACTCTGATTTCAGAAGTAATACATAATGATGGGATTGTTTATTTATTGGTCAATCGGTCGTTTTTAGACTCGGATGGTTATACAAGAATGCAAACTTTACAGTCACTATTGTATTTAAAAACAATTTTTAATATTATCAGTTAATAATATATACATATATAAAAAATGTCCGCATAGGCAATTAAGCTTGCAAAAACTGAATCCGAATAGATCGAATATACAAAAGCGTTGAGACTTATTCATGGTGAGATTATAATTTATTGAATTAAAATAAATTGTGATAACCCTAGATTCAAAGCAAAAGGATCATTGCCCCGAGACCACCTCTGTATTGAGTTTTTATATCGTCATTATAGTAACTATATCTACAGAAGCAATATTGCAGACGTATTCAATTGCTATTAATTAAATTTAAGAATAAATTCTTGATTATAAACTGACAACTATTGTTGAACTTTCAATCTAGCGTTGATACTATACTAAAACGTGTATTTTAAGTGTGCTAGCTACAAACATAACTGGAGCATTCAACATTATCTTTTGTAATGAAAACTAAAAATTAATCAATTGATTGAAGTTTTGTTTAAATAAAGAGTTTTGAAGCATATATTTTCAACAGTATTTAATGTTACAGCAACCGTCTGTATGGCATTAACGATTTGCAAGTAATATGAAATGTACGATTTAGAAATGCATAAGGCAGATTATTCAAATTGCAAAAGTGTGGTCTATGTAACAAATTAGAGAAAAAATAGACCCCGTTCATGGACACCCATAACAATTGTCTACATATTAGTTTTTTTGTGAAATAAAAAAAAATATTTACATGATATAATTTTTGATAATGTTTAAGCATAGCAGAGTTATGATATAAAATAAATTTGATAACTTTGATACTCAAACAAACTTTTTTTAAATCCATGTGTCTGTTCCCAATGTGGAGCATATGGCCTCCTAATGAAAGTATATGAACAGAAGTTTTCTGAAAGAGCGGAAACTTTTAGACATCACAAACACCTATACCTTTCAATTGAAAAATGCTGTTCATACTGGGATTTGAACCCGTGAGGTCCAGCATAGAATCCAACAACGTTGACGACTGTGACATGATCCTGCCATAAAATAAAGCAAAACACGTGTTACAATTTGTAACACAACAAGTGGAGTAACAAAGTTATCAATGTTGTAATTAAAAATGAATTTCTACAAAGTTACTGCCGAATCTATCGAAAATAGAACAGTTATAAATTCGACATGAATTATATAATCAAGTTGGAAGCTACTTCATTATCGTAGTTATGTGAAACTAAACATTATTCTTTTTTACATTTAAATGTAAAGTCTTCTTTGACTGAGGATAAGATCTTACAGAAGTAAATCCTATATCCACTCGACAAAATAATATTAAGAAATAATTATCATTTTAAATGCTGGAAAAATATCTTGTTGCGAATCACTATCGAAGAAAATTCACTTGACAAATCGCCTACTTGTCAGACAGTTGGTAAAACATGATGCCTCACCATTATACCCTGGTCCGCCACCAAGGGACGACATGTGGGTTTGGTCGTGACAGGTGTGTGCTAGATCATTATTTATAAGTCTGCGCAAGGATAGTGTTGGATGGACCGGTCGCATGACAGTGGCAGAGTTCGTTTGATTTTCGCAAGTTTAAATATTGTTCATGCAGTTTTCAATAGAAAAGCAAATAAAATTTTAGCATTAGCTTAATCAATTTTAATAATAAGATTTTGAGAAGGCGAAATTATATTTGTCTTAAAATTAATATCAATTAAAGTGAAACTAATTTACTACTATCCGTTTGTTTATATATAAGATAACAATATATGAAAATGCCTAGAAGATAGATTGTCATGCTCAGTGGTTTTTAGCTTGAGATGCGCACATTTCCGGGGGTGCGGGAGAAGCTTTTACTTGACATATTAATAATATATATACATACATTAAATGCACTAAAAAAACAAGTCATTAAAAGAGGAGTTTTTTGTATTTATATCCGGCAATAACTGTTACAAAACTTCGAAAAGGTGCACGAGAACATATTTTCAGTTTCAAGGGTGTACAGATCACTAAAAAGATTTAGAACTATTGGTTTAGATTGTAATGTCGGCCATGATCTTGTATCACACGCCGTGCCAGCAAAACAACAAAACAAAACAAAAATAAAATAAGATATTAATACGTAGTAATATTTGTTAAAGATTTTTTTGAAATCTGTTTTTACTTACTATTGTTATAAAAATTGCAGCTGAGAGACCAGTTCTTTGGGTTTTCTAAAGGTTTCTTCTTGAACTTTTATTCATACCCATCCATATCATATACTAGAACTAGAGGAAATAGAAAATAAGCTTATTCTTCGCCTACTTTTTTACAATATTCAGATAGAGACGTCGAGCGATTTACTTACCATCAACATTCATAAAGGCTATAAATTATGAGACCATAAACTGGACATGTTACTTTATGTTTATGACCTATGTAAACGCAGTTTCAATTATAACATTGACTTTGTGAAATGGATGACGTGTATGATCATTATTTTTTAATTGAATTGGATACGTGTTTAACTATAACAATACAATTTCATATATTCAAAGATATTTCAATAATTTTAGCATTTTTATCAATACCCGAGAACAAGAAGAGCAATTCATTTTATATTTATAATATTTTTGCTAGTTTCTATGAATATTTTCATGTAAACAAATATTCTGTCTTATAACAATTATTCTTAATTGTAAAAAAAATGACAAACGACTTAGTACACATGCCTAAATTTTAGATATATAATACAAAGAGATCGAGGAATTGAATGAAGAAATACAACATGTACATCTATCTACAGAAGGCAACTATTAGCGTACTTATATTTAGCTGTCAGTGATTCATCAATCAATGTATTGATGATAGATGATTAAGATGTCATCCATTTTGGTCATTGGAGATCATTAAGTGAACAGTGAAGATATTTCATGAAGCTGTCTGGGATTTAATATTTCATCTTTTTAATAGCTGCCGATCTTTGTCTGATGTTTGACCTCATATTGATTTTAATTAAATATTGTTTCATGTATGGTGGCTCGGGGATTTTAAGACTTTAAATAATTTATTTTTAGCTTTGTGTTTTCTAAATTATATTTCATATTAAAAGGAATATGAAGACCAATAATAAACAAAACAAGGATAACTTTCTACCATGGAAAATAAATAATAAGCCCGGAGAATCTGTGTTTTCTTAAACAATTGCTCACTAAGGCTTGTCGGCTTAAAAAAATCAGTGAGAATTAAATATTTTGAAACTTTCACAATAAATAAAATTACATGTAGTGTGTAGTTAAACAATCAGTAAATTATTGTGTTTAAATATTATATTATCGTTTATTTTGAAAATATTTTTGCTGTGCATTTTGAACCAGATACGTGTAAATCAATCTAAAAAACACTAAGAGACAATTTTGACCCAAGCGAGGTAAAAAAAAACATTATAACAAATTGTTATCTTGTGTTTCATTAAAACTGTATGACCTATTCCATTACCGAACGAAAAATTATGTTCTATTACAAAAAAAATAAGTATCAACTACATTTCAGAGGCTTAAGGTGACAGTGGTGAAACTACAAAAAAATTTTATTTTATAAATAGGTACTAGTATGTTTTTAAAACAACATTGTTATTGACAACTGTATTTTTGCTGATATTTATAATATGATTTGTCAAGTTGCACTTGAACGCCTGAAGATGCGAAAAGGCGAAACTCGGGTCGTTTATGACAAAACTTTCGTGAATGTACATAATTTGAACGACTCAAATTTAATATACAATATGACTTAAATAAAAAATACCTAAACAAAAACGGTTGTCGCGTTTTTACCAAAAATATAGTTTCACTCCGATTTAAGTATTATGTACGATTATGCAAAAATATTATTTATTTTCTGCGTTGAACTTGTATATTTCTGTGACTGCGATATGAAACTACTTGTATCCCACTGTGAAAATGTAACTGCAACGCCACTACCAGCAGATGTGTGCTAAAGTCGGAATATAAAATAAATAAGAGAGTAGATATATATAGACGTATGTATTTATACGTACAAGTAAGTATATAAAGTGACAGACAGACCGGTCAAACGAAGCGACACACTTCCACTTCGATTCCTGCCTATCGGGGACGCTCTACATTGTCGACGATTGACGATAGTACCACATAAGTACTTATACATTATGTATATCTGCATTCTGAGTTAAATCTTTGACATAGATTGAACACACGATACGGCATATTGGATTTATGACGTTTTCGGATCTTAACTGCGTTTTAATGAAGCCTATAAGAGTATTAGAAACGTGTTTTATAACATCACACGTGAGATAAATGTCTTCAACCAAAAATGTATTCAAATCCCGCTCAGCGGCCATTAGTAGTGAAAATTAAAAATGCAGAAACAAAAAAAAATATACACAGTAATTATTTAAAATAGAAAAGTAACCGTAATTAACATCTTGTTATTTTTTTTTATAAAAAAATGATATTAAATTTGAATCGTTTAAATTACGTACATTCACACAGATTTTGTCACTAACGACCCGGGTTTCACCTTTCGGCATTTTCAGGCGTTTAAATCCACGGATGAACTTAAACTAACGTTAGTGACAAAATCTGTGTGAATGTACATAATTTGAACGATTTAATTTACTATTGAAATTCCACTAAACACCTTCAGTCAAAATCTTAAAAAGTGATAAATTTAAATCTTGCATTCTTGTATAAATTCCAGCAAAGATTTAATTAACTGTATTTTGGGCAAGTATTCATGATAGATTTCAAATTTTTATTCAGTTCTTAACGAAAAACTCTTCATTTCGAATTCGTAGCACAGTCGTTAGCTTCCATGACGGATGACATGAATTGAAATCCCAGCATTCCGATCGATTTATCGATTTCTGCTCGAAGGCATGGATGTTTGAGATGTCTAAAAATTCCCTTGCATACTTCCAATCCTAAAATAACGGAGCGCAGTTAGTGCGATTAGCTATCCGCTAGTCCTATCCTAACCATGTCCTTTCTATCTCTACTCAATTTGAAAAAAAAAACGAGAGGTTGAGCGACTGAGTCACAGAGAGTTCTTTTTGAGAAACTTTTGTTGAAATACTTCCATTCGGATACTAAGAATTTGACACCGGTAAATATTATTAATTGATTTTACTTAAGAAAAACTAAATTTATAATAATTATTATTGTTAACTTAGAAAATCGACCGTTCAGGAAATAGTCATTCATGGAAATAACAATATGTGAGTTATTTTATGAAGGTTCAAAATTTAAGTTTCATTCATAAAATAATTAGCATTGGTAAAAAAAAATGCAATTTTCAAACTGAAAACCCACTGATGCATTTCAATCGATTTGGGAAAAAATGTAAAAACCAATTACCCGACACTAAAATTTACATTTTTGAATACGTAACAAATTTTCGCCAATTTTGAAATAAGGCCTTACAGTTCTGTTTTTGTATCTACAAATTGTTTTTGTTAATTTGTCAAATGCACGGTACATTGACGTGCCCTTTTTCTTTTTAAAATAAATAAGTAATCATATTTTTTGACAAAACTATACCCAGCATTCTAAACATTCTATTACGATAAAAAATGAATGCTTTTAAAAAGAATACGTAATAAAATCTGTTCTCTGACTGTCTTCACTATAGCGGGTCAGGCATCGATTCTCGACAAGTAATAAATAAATCATGACGCAATTTTTCCGTGCCGTCACGTAGACTTCGTGACCTTGACGTACACACGTGTCCTTGAAGAATGTCACGTGTCACGCTAAACATCATTAATTATTTCTCACGAACAGCTGTCTGGCGCTGGAGATTGATTTAATGGAAACAAACAATAAGAAAACAGAACATAAGTAAGTATGTTATTTGAATTCGTATTAACTAAGTAGACAAAAGTAAAATGTCGTCTTCATTATAGTTTCTCAACCATTTTGAGCCCATGGCCCCTTTTGAGTATCATATTTTTTCGTGGCCCCCGCACCCGAACTAATTAGTTTTTCGAGACACAATAATAACTGTGATGCGATCTGGGCCTTCGGGATAGATGACTGAAAAAAAGTGAAAAATTGAATGATCCCAAAATAGTTTTCAACCCTTATTTTTTTATTAAGCTGACTTAAATAAGTTAGAAAATGACAGATTCTACAATTATTGGAAAATTTAAGACCTTTTTTTAGCTAATTTACCTGTTCACTTTTAGGGTGTTCACTGTCAATACTTGGTGAAAAGGCATTATATTAGTAAAAACACAATATTCCTTTGTACTTCATTCCACTTTATTTAAATAAAGTGGAATGAAGTACAAAGGAATATTGTGTTTTTACCAATATAATTTACCTGTTTTTAAAATAGTTTTTACTTATCTATCTCCACTCTCAATCTGGATCATGTAAAATTCTAATAGAACATATCTCAACCAACGTTTCAATACGAGAACTGCTTGTAAATCAGATGCTAAACGATAGCAGGATTATTGATAAGCTAATCTCTCTCACTACTTACGACTGTATCGAATTTAAGACATTACAGAAACTCATAAATTGATTGAAAAACTATTTTTTATGCTGTTGATTAGTTTTTAAACAAAAGATTTATGTGTCGTTGAATGCAATTCTTATAAAAACTTTATTATAGGTTATTAGTGAATTGGATCCTGTTCAAGTGATTTCGTATTCAGTGCTGCAAATGTTTCGTTTACCGGAGAGAGTTTATTTGAAATAAAAACTGTTTACTCAAATACTGAATGACGAATTCTGCATGTTCAGATGTTAAAAGTAGTACGTTGGGTGTTAACAATCGAATAAATAGCACGTATATGTAAAATTCTATATTGAAAACATGTACGGTAGTATTTTTTTTTTTTAAACATACCCCCTCCATATGCAAAGCATATCGACTGTGAAACGGGAAAAAGTCGTCACCCTCTCAGAACATTTTTTCAAGAAGCACAAAAAACGTTTTTTGATAATTTTGGACCGAAGTCAAAATAATAAATATACATAACCTTGAAGTGTGCAAAGACAAATAAACTGGTAATTATTGACTCTGATAAAATATCATATAAGTTGTTTTGTAGAAACCTTTATGTAAGTCCTTCTTTTAACCGGATGGCTGCCACAAGCGTCTTAAGGCGCGAACATTTCCGTGAACGGTACGCCAATCATACATAAAATGACGTCTTCGGACGCACGCTTTGAACGGGATTTTACTAACGTAAATCAATTATGTTAAACATACAACTGTGTCAAACACACAACGACATCTATTGGGAATATCGTCATATACTCACAATTGAAACAGTTTTCGTTTTTACTACTTGAAATGTAATTTGAAATAAGTCCGTCTCCGAGTATGAAGATGGCGCAAAATTCAGGGGTGGCAGTCATATTATCTATAGAAGACTATTAATTTTCCGAAACTTAGTGTGTGTAAATTTTAAAAATTAAACTCAAATAAACAATTACTTTTGAAATAATATTTAGTTCGCGTATTTTCTATGACAAAATTTGTGACAACCCTGATGTGTCATAAACATTTTAACATTGTTATTATGTATAAATGGCGGCACAATCGCATCGTCATCGGCGCACTCTTCATTTATTTGGTAAGTTTTAACAAATAAACTTTAAAACATTTTCAAAAACGATAAATTAAAAAATATATATAATTGCAATTAAACTCGTGGCGTGCGAGGTACCGCCATACATACACCTGCTGGCAGTTAAAAGGTTAAACTTAAAAAAAATGTTTAGATACAGTCAATACAGGTAACTTTGGCCATCGTCCGAACATTGGCCCACTACAAGAAAAAGGTTTTAAATTATGCCATTATAATTTTATGGTCATACCATTGCCACGTGTATATTTCTTAGCTAAGCAATAGTATTGTGCATCCCAGGGGTGGGGAACCTTTTCATTTCAAAACGTTATATTCATTTATCTGATTCAACATAAGGCCACAGTAAAGAAACGTTGACACCACCCTCCCCCCCTTTTTCGACTATTGAACTTATAATGGGTTGATTATGTTCTTTTTCCAAACGCTAGCGTATATTTTTTTTAAAAAAGTGAATATTTTGATGAAGTCAAAAGGCCGCAGGTTCCTCCCTACTGGTGTAAACCATTGGAGGTAAAAATATTAATTATAATGCATCATATTTGCCATATTGTGGATTTTTGTCAGCTGTCTATCATATTTAAAAAACGTGGATCGGAAATATTTGTATTCCTACTCTATAAACATTGCTTCTATATTTTTTAGCTTACGAGTATGTACAAAATACACTAAGCAGTGGAGAAAAGTTGCAAAGACCTTAAAATTCTTGAGATTATAGTGATTATAATTTAGAATTTCGACTGAAGGTGCTTGATAGAAATTTAATGTCAAATTCGAACTATTTTTATTCTGTACACTTCCATAAATTTTGTCGATAACGACCCGGGTTTCGCCTCTCGGCATCTTCTGGTTTTATTTAGTGCACGAATAAACTTGAACAAGATAAACCAAAAAATGTCGAGAGGCGTAACCCAGGTCGTTATCGACAAAATTTATGGAAGTGTACGGAATAAAAATAATTCAAATTTTAGTAATTATTGTGAATACTTATGGCATGGGTCAAAGTTATCTGATATGGGGTGCAAACTTTGACTCACACTGTTTGTATTTATTTATACCAAGCATAGAAATATTTTCAAAAACGTTTTGTGTTAAAGTTACCCGCCCCGCGTTGACGGTACTAATTCGGCACTTGCACCTTCAATACTTTTGATCTAATCGTATGCATTGTAATTATCGAAAAAAGATTTATCGTTATATGAAACTGGGCCGTCGATATATATTTTTTATCAGTTGAAATTGCTTGTGACAAGCGAAACCGGTCTTGATACAATTGTGTGATAAGTACACAGGAGTTCTTTATTATTTTTCAGTGCCTTTCGACAGTGATCGTTATCATACACTGATACTGTTGCAGATTGAGATCCCACCGAAGATTGATTGTTAATTATTAAACATTAAGTTAAATTTCTATAAATGCACTCAATTATTATTTCGTACGAGAGAAAACTTAACTAAGCTCAACTGGTCTGCTCTGCGTCCTTGAGGGTCAATGAGCTCTGAAATGCAGCGTCAAATACCTGCCCACGGACGTGAACGCTTTATACCTACGTGCTTGTATTCATGGTCTGTGCACGCTGCTACTGTCAGGGTTCCAGTACTTATTTGACTTATGACATTTGTCTCAGTGTTTAATTAAAACTAATTTATTCCACATGATGCATACCCGTGAAATTTGATATAAACCTTTTTTTTGTATTTAAATTTAACTTTCTTCTACGTTGAAAATTGATCTTGCTCCGGGTTTAGTTTTTTTTAATCATGTTTAATCCAAATGAAACTGGTTGTTATTTGTCAGAGGATAATATAGTGTTATTTATATTTCTTACTACTCACTATTGATCATAATAATAATTTACCTTATTTATAACGTCGCCCTATTTTCCTTAACGATTTCGTTTTAGGTTAAGGGTGCGTGTACCCCTTTGAAAGAAAATAACATAAATTTATCTGCTAATAGATTGTATATGTAGAAATAATAGAAAAATAGTAACCTGGTAAAATAAAATAAAATGAAATGTACCCTCCCCTCAAAAAGGCATCTTAGAACCATACACAGAAAAAGGGCCAATATATGTACAATAGATTTTAATGTAGAAGTACTTGGATACACCGACACAATTAAACTATCTCGCTTTACAATGATTGATAGAGGTGACCGACAATTTAATCGACAGTTTGTATTTATTACTGCAGGTTTCCCCAAATGATATAAACACATTATTTTTAAAAACACCTCCGTTAAGATTCGCTGAACGGTCTGATGGTAAATATAAAAAGGAAGGCTGGAGGTTTGAGCGAGAAAATAGCTTATTTATAAGAATTACCTCGAAGGACATTGGTTCACTCTTTGATGTATTATATTATCATCTATTGAATTTTAAGCAAAACTTTTTTATCGTATATTATTTTTATAATTTAAAAAACTGACTTACTAATTGTCGATTTTTTACATTTGGATAAGTTTTACCGATAACGATCGTACACGTAAGTACATGGAAATGCCGATAGTCGGAATTCGGGAAGTTGATGACATACAGCGACGGATTAAGTACTTTGGAGACCCTAGTCGCAATCAATTTTGGAGCCCTTGCTTTCCGAATAACATAAAAGTGCTGCAAACCTCTTCGTAGAATAGCAATGTATATTGAAAACTGAAATTAAAATGTAAAGGTTTATATAATATATGCTATCTTTGAGGCCCCCAAAATGCGGAGGCCCCAAGCACGCGCCTCTTGCGCTTATAGGGTAATCCGCCACTGGTGACATACAATTATGAAAGTATACAAAATTTGAACGATTCGTAAAATATATATGTATTGTCCAGCGGTGGGCTGCCAATACGTTTACAAGGGGCTCGCTTAATATCAAAGCAATTCTCGATGTTCTGGGGAAGGAGTGAATTTTTTATCACTCCTATGCGATTGTATGATTAAATAAACAATCGATTGTTACTTAATACACATATGCAATTTACCGTAAACATATCAATCTAAATGGCTAAAAATGTACTACTGTGTATACTGAAGCTGTCGTTGATAATATTTAAGTCAGATTTTGCAGTTATATACTAATTTGGTCTGAGAATATTGTTTTCTCTTAAATTAACAAGGGGCTCGCCGTCAGTAGTAAAATTGAATAAGGGGCTCGCGCGAGCCCCTCCGAGCCCTCTCCAGCCCACCCCTGGTATTGTCTTAGAAACGATTGATATAAATAATTGTAATAAAATTTACTGCAGTGCTTCCAAAGGGTATTATTTGAACAAGGAGCTTTTAACAACTTCTAAGTGTAGCACTTACCACAGTTAATTATTGAATTATTGCAAGCACGCCTGGACTAAAACATGACTCTGCTGCCAAGACTTTCACAGAAGCGCCACTTGGTCGTGAATTCCAACTAAGAACTAATTGATTCTCAATGCATGCCAATTTTAAACAGATTTAATTTAAATATGTGCTGTGGAATAAATTTAAATTTAGAATTGAATGTCATTTTTTTATACACCCACAGCTGTTTTTATTTTTTTATTATTTCATTATAATATTTTTTTAAATCCATGTCCGCTTTCCTAATGTGTAGTATATGGCTTCATAATAAAGGTATCTCATTTTTTTTTCGAAAAGAATAGTGATAGAATGTATAGAATTAGAACAGAACTAGTTAATTGCTCTTGCTGCACCCCGGTATTTTAAGATTGGAAGAATAGATGAAAATTTCTTAAAAATGCTGTTCGTACTGGGATTCGAACCCGTGAGGTCAGGCATGGAAGCTTTCAACGTTGACCACTGTGACATGGACCCAACAATTATTAAATATACATAAATACTTTGAACTTTATCTCAATTTAATAATCAAGATTTAGTAAGTAAATTTAAGAAAATGTATCACTATACACATTACTCTTTTTACAGGGTTTTGAAATAATACACTTCACTAAAAAGAACGATTAATATGTTCTAACATGATTCTCAGAAACATAGACACATAAACGGTTAACAGATTTATTAAAAACAAGAAATTCAATAACATAAGAAATTAAAAACAAACAAAAGAATTCAAATTCTAACACATTAGGCGTGTCAGTGATGAAAGTAATTTGTGTCCAATCCCTCATAAAAGTTCCCGTATAGCCAAGTATCGATGAAAAGTATTATTTTATCTAAATTAATATAAATTTTAGGAAAAATATTGTGTGTAATTTACTTTTTGGGTCTTAAATATTACCTTTTTACACGATTTTCTATTAAAAAAAATATCATTTGTACTAACTCCCAATTTAAATTTTAATAAGACCAAGACCAGTTTCACCCATGACATACATTATCAACTGATTTATAATGCTTTTCTATCAACTATTGCCAGTGAACACCCTAAAAACGACTTTTCTATACTACAATGTGGTTCTTTTTTCAAATAACACGGTTTTGTGAACAAACGAAACCAATCTTCAACTTTTCTGTTTTCTACACGGTTCTTTTATACACTGATTTTTGTGGAACGTATCTACCGTGTAAAAAAGAGTTGAGTGTATTATTTACAATTTAAAAATAATAAAACACTCCTTTGTACTCGTGCCACAATTGAATCGAGTTAAACAAAAGCAAATTAGCTGTAAATTTTCAGAATGCAAATATTGAACTTCAAAGTATGGACATGTTTTCAGACACTTTATGTAAATGTTGTGAATATGCATAGTTACACATATTAAAATGTTATCCATTTTTATATCACTTGTTAATTAGTCATAATAAATACTTTGTAGTTGGCTCCTCGTAACAAAAATAGGATTCTCAAAGAATTGTTCAGCGGTGGGCTGCCAATACGTTAGCAGGGGCTCGCTTAATCTTAAAGTAATTCTCGGTATTTTGGAGGAGTGATTTTTTTAATCACTCTTATGCAATTATATGCAATACTTAAATAAACAATCGATTGTTACTCAATACACTTATAATTGATTTATTGTTAAAAAATTGAAAGTACAGTACACGACATCACAGCTGACGCCAATTCGCCATGCAATTGACAAATATAATGGGACAAAATTGAAAATAAAACTACATAATACATCAAAATCAAGAAGTAAAATATTAAAACTTAAACAATTCACAAATACTGTCACTAAAAATGTGCACTTCAGAATATGTCAGAAATTGCATTTATATACTAATTTGATCTGAGAATGTTGTTTTCTCTTAAATTAACAAGGGGCTCACTCGAGCCCTTCCAAGCCTCCTCCAGCCCATCCCTAAAATTATCCCGCTTACCAAGACGGAAAATATAAAAATAAAACAGAAACTAGATGTAATATCATATTGAACTGATTTTTTTGAATATTTTGAAAGATTTCCCATTCATAGCTCAAAATACCGAAACACGTCAGTTTGTTAATTTTTGCTTCAATTAATCAAATTAATAATGATGATCAGAATAGGTTTCATCCATCCCAAGTATTTTCAACTTTAAAAAAAAAGTTTTCTATGGCTTGGTAAATAAATAAATATATTTTTATTAACGCTTTGCGAGATAACTAATGGATGAAATGCAGATACGTACATAGTTTTTAACGATAGAATTAAGAAAAAAAAGACACTACAGCTATTTGGGAAATGTTATCTAACAGAAAAACTGCAAACTAAAAAATATTGAGTTCTGCCGTATTGAACAGTGAAGTCGTCGAAACACAGAGCAAACAATTCAGTCGACCGCAAAGGACAAAGAATTATCTATATTATTTCGATTTTTCGAGTTTGTTGCTCCTTATATCGTCGTTTGCGATATTACAGGTTGGTCCAAGAATACATACACCCACTCAGGAATCACGGACGTGAGACACATTTGAAAATACAAGTGCTTTATTTTTTTATACAGTACCAATAAAGAATTTGTTAATAACAAAAGAGGGGACTGAATGCCATAGTCAGTCAAGTGCTATTTTGTATATATAAGCAAAAAGAACAATATTGATTATTCAAAATTCAAATTTGAATTCGAAGCTGTTTGAAATATTGCAATTGTGTAAATAAATAGTGCTTCCAAAAAATAGTTTCAAATATGACAGTTTTTGATTTATTATATCAATGGCTTAACATTGAAACATTTGTAAAAATAAAAAATAAGGAAAATATTCAAATAAATAATATTTTGGCTTAAAAATTGTACATATATTATATTTTTATAGTAAGTATAAAGTTATATCTGAACATATAATATTATACAATAGCTGAGAATACAAAATAATGACTTATGAGTTGTTCTAGACCACAGATTTTTTTGACGACGGAGCAATAAAACATGGCTCCATTTTAAAAATAATAAAAATCTTTTTTTTTATGTGTGATGATAGGTTATGAAAAATGAACAAAGCAATTAAATTTTAGTATCAATTTATTATCGTATTAAAGTAGTATTTTAGTATAAAAAATAACTATCAAAAACTTTGGAAAGATGTATGGAATATTAATCTTACTTTTTTACGATAAAATTTCATTCATTACATTCCTAATAAAAAATCAATAACTGAGAAAAATATAACATTAGATTTAAACTATGCCATATTATATAAAATTACAAAATAAATAGTTATTATAAATTTTAGACAATTATTGCTGTTATTGTAACCAGTTGATATTTACTTGGCTTAGCTTTATTGCTGATATCCTACTCGGCTACGTAGTCAAGGGATGGATACATTTATAAATTGGCATATAGTTGAGTTTCTTCCAAATTACGTGATATTGAAAATGCAGGGTAGAAAATATGATTCACAAATCAATAATAACTTTGAAATCTCACATACTTATTTGAACGCTCTCTGAAAAGAAATTTTGAGTGATTGACTTACAATTAACAACCATTTCTTGACAAATAGCACATTTTACCAGTTTTTGAGTCAATATAATCACCAAATAGTAAATACACTACGAGCGAACACGTTCTAAAGAACTCTAACTTATGTTAAATGACGTTTTTTTTGACAAACTTAATCTCTTTAAAATTTTAATATAGTCGATTTAATAAATAAATATAATAAATATAGAACATCTGTAGGTACGCATATAATAATAGTGATACAATAGTTTAAATATGGTAAACTTTAGGATGGTATCAGAGACCTTAATATTTTTTAACAAAAATATTAGAATAAAAATACGACGTGTATAGAAAAATATCGTCGTTCAGGACGCAATACCGCGTTAGCGTCAAACATTTGTTTTTATTTGTGAATGAAATAAAATAAAATAAATGTTTCAATTTATCGTATTAAAAGGAGATTTAGATTAAAAAATATTTTTTTAATAAGAGTGTCGCTAACGCGGTATTGCATACCGACCGACGATATTGTGCAAGTTCAAACAATTCAACTGTTAAATCACGCCGCGGTTGCGAAAAATCGCTGTTTTAATTGTCAACAGAGAACTTTGTGACATCTTTCCGCGTGTCAGTGACCTTAGTGTTTGAATCGTGAGAATCCAGAAACTGCATATTTTAATGTTGCTTCGGAATATTTTCGAGATCTTCCTGGAGATCGTTTCAAGTTAGTTACGTTACTCGCTTTAAGAAACTTTGACTCATAAACCTTTCTGTGTAGAGATTTATTTACTACTCTTTGAGAATAGCTGTATTATTTCTGAATGTAACATTTAAGTGGTATAATCTTATGAAATGATGATAGCATACTGTTTACTGTAATCATTATTCAAAGTTAGCATATATCTGCCAAACACGAATTTTATCTTAGATGTTAAAATAATTTATTTAGGACGGCAGACAAATATGATTACGTTATTTGCTAAAGAAAAATCTAAGCGTTCTTATTTTGTAATAAATTGCACTGTTAGTTCGCATTGTCAATAAAATCCATAGTGAAACAAAAAAAAATAGAGAGAATTCAATTATATTATCCCTACTCTTACAATGTTTTGTGGTTGATAGACAGAATGAGAAAATAAATGACACGGGAAGAATCCAGTTTTGGTCTTAGCCGAAAACCAATCATATCGGATGGGTTCAGCAATTAATATACGCAAACGGGGCTGGATTATCAAAAAGACTGCAGTTTAATTATGAAACAAGACAATAAAATTATTTTAATATACATTACCTTGTTAATTTGACACGCAGTACAAACTGAGAAGTTTACTGCAATTTGCAATAAAAGCAGCTTTTTTTAGAAATCAATGTTTGCTCTCAATGTTGTGATAATGGTCTTCTAATGAAGTTATCTCAACATTAATTTTTTTATACGATAACTTTTTCTTACTCAGTTGTTCAGCCTCTCTTTTTAGAGGGCTATGACAGAAGTAGTGGCTAATTTAATCGCTTTCGTTACATTTTTTTTTTTACCATATCCGCTCCCAATATGGAGCATATGGTTTTCTAGTGGAGTTTATCTCAACATAAATGTTTCTACGAGAACTGCTTGTTACTCAGTTGCTCAACCTCTTCTTTTCCAAAGAGAGTAAGGAATAGAAGGAAAGGGCTAGGACAGGACTAGTGGTTAGCTAATCGCTCTTGATACGCCACGTTCATAGGATAGGATGGGTGGGAGGAGGTAATTCAAGACATGACATACATCCATGCCTTTGAACAGAAATTCATAAATCAATTTATAAAACTATACGTACTGGGATTCGAACCCGTGCCCTCCGTAGCGGTAGCCAACGATGTTGAGCACTCGAACACACAGGCGGCTCAAAATATTTTACTTAAATTTAAGTTTTTCCTTAGTCGAATTTTAGTATTTACTTTACAATTTATTAAAATCAGTATAATGATCGATTTTGCGCTGTAAGTGGATATTTTCGCAGGATAAAACTAATGAGCTGAATAATCATACTTACAATCATATTCATTTCGATGAAAATATGTCATAAAGTAATAAATGCAGACTCATATTTTTGTGTCACCTGGTACATGCTTCCAAAACTTCTGAAGTGTAACATTTTGCGTAAATAATCATAACCCGAGAACTGCTAACGAATTTTTCACACAGTTTTTTTATGTCGCATATTTAGCAGCATTTAATTTTAAATAACGTGTTATTAACAAAAAAAGAGACTAGGAACCCGTAAAAAAACTTTAACTCATTCTGCGCCAAGCTTCGATTCAATTGAAAATGCACGTAATGAGCGAGACCCGTCGTGGTAATTCCGTAAAATTCTAAAAATCACTACCAAAATAATGTGTTTTATTCAAATGTTTTCAACAAGAATTGACAGTTTAAACATGATGGGCTTAGAAGACAATTGGCATAACTCACATAATTCGCTTTTTGTGATAAACTGATATCTGAATTCTCCAATACCCATTTCATATGTGGGAAAAAGTCTAAAGTAACTACCTTTACACGTTTGTCACATGTTATACTAGGCCACTGACCGGTGAGCCATTTGTATGTTATTTAAAGAAACAAGGTAAAACAATAAAATAAAATGAACATAGTACCTAATAAGAAGCAAGTTGAAACAGCACTGTACTATATGTGGTTATATATATCGACTGTGGAAAGAAAAAAGGACGTCACCTTCAATTTAATATTAGGTAGTGTCAATTAAACACCAGTTTTGAAGTTTCCGTGCACTTCAAGGTTGTGTATAATTCATAATTTGCATATGTCACAAAATCATCAAAACACGTTTTTAGCGCCTCCTGTAAAATTTGATATGTGTGGGTTACGTCCTTTTCCCTTTCCACAGTCGATATATATATATATATTTTTACCGAAATTCATAGCAGAGAAAAATGAAATAATACTATAAATATTATTGATTGAATTGGCACTTAATTGGTAGAAAGAACTCTATTGTAATAAAGTGAAAAAATATCAAATTATTTTATTTCTACAAATGTTATTTTATATATGGTTGATAGCTATTTCAGCTAATGTCTACATCAGAACTATAAATACATCTGAAAGAATCATAAATCGAAGCTATCAACCATATTTAAAATAATATTTGTAGAACTAAAATACTTTGATATTTTTTCACCTTATTACAATAAAATTCAACTAAGTAAATAACAATTCAATCAATTTATTGAACTATCTTCGTGTCTTCGGTTATTTGTCTATGACTTGACAAATCTCTATAAGCCTTGCGATCTGGAAGATTAAAAATTTAATATATCGTTACTGTACTAGCAAAAGTTCGTAAGCAACACAATTTACAAAAAATAGTTAAATACACAATATTTTTTTTTTATATATAGTTTGGCTGGAATAAGCCAGTTAGCGCATTTATTTAAACTGTTTGTCAAAGAAAACATTTTCTGTTATCGGTAATTTTTATTCGTGAAGATTTAAAGTCAAACAGTTTCCAGTGGCGATCAAAAGTGCACCAAGTATTGACAGTGAACACATTAAAAGTCAGCAAGCAATTGCCTCTGTCTGTTAATTTCTAACGCTGTTTGTGTCAGATTGACATAAATGCATTTCAATTTTAATATTATAATAATTGTATGTATAACTTGAAATATCAATTCTCATGGCTCAAATTTTGTATTTGATATTTACTCAGAATTGTCAAAAACATAACAAATTTTGTCAGTACCGTGACGATATATAGCTTTTGGTATCGAAAAGATTTTTTTTGTTGCAATCAAAGAAATATACTTTACTTACACATAAGTAAATTCAAAAATCTGCTATTGAATTTGAACCGTTTGTCTTTAAAACCCCTCAAATTAAAAGTGGTAAAAAGCGCACATTAGCTATTTAAAGTTAAAGGTTCTAGTCGGAGTCTGTAGCCCAGCATCAACGTTGAAAGATCTCACGGATTCAAATTCCAGTGTAAACAGTATTTTTTTAAAACCAATTTATCGATTCCTATCCGAAGACATGTATTTTTGTGATATCTGAAAAATCCATCCCACCTCTCCAATTCCAAAAATAACAGTGCGCAGAGAAAGCAATCAGCGTACCACTAGTCCCGTTCTAGTTCTATCTTTTTATCTATGCTATCTTATCAACAGAATAACAATATATAACACATATGCTTTACATTGGGGGCGAACATGGATTTTTAAACTTGAAAATTAAACTTTAACCTAGCAATAAGACAGGACTGAGTTCAACTTCTGGTGAGATCAATATTTTTTTTTTATTATTATTTTGTGTGTATTTAATGAAGATGGTTGTTTGTTATGTTTTATCGCTTTGAGTTGATTTCTTTATACAGTGAGGAAAATCATCAAGATATTATAATGGACGTCTTGTCTATAATTAACTGTTTTGAATATACGCCTAGAGTGCTATGTTTATATTTATATTATATTTAATTCCTTAGCAAAGCTAAAACGATGTTAATTATTATTGCACGGGTAAATTTGCTGTGTCTGTGAATAATTACGAGCTGATGTACGAAGTCGTCCATGCGAAAAACCACACGCCAAAAACATTTTTAAGAGCCGGTATATAATCGCTCAATATATGAGATGAAAGATACGACTTGCATCTTTACCAAAAAAACGAATAAGCACTTTGCATAATCATAATTTGAGAAGCGTCGTTGACTTTTAAGCAGAGTTTTTCAAACGTGTCTCTTTGGTTAAATTTATGCTTCTTTTAAGCTTATCTGTTCAATGCACTACAGTAAGAAAAAATATACTTATTAATCGAAGGGACTCGAACACATTTTTTTTATAATTTTGATAAGCATCTTTGCTGTAAAATATATATATATAATATTAAAAACATTGAACATTAGAATCTCGCTGACAAATAAAAAATGTTAGTAGAGAAAAATTCAGGTCCATGAAACAGTGGTAAAAGTTGTTGGCTTCCATGCTGGAACTCACGGGTTCGAGTCCCAGAACGACAATCATTTTTTGAATCAATTTAGGTTTAAAGGCATCATGGATGTTTGCAATGTTTGAAATTTCTCCCTAGCCGTTCTTATTCTAAAATAATAGGATGTAGTTATATTGATTAGTCAATCACTAGTTCTATCCTGCCCTAACTTTTCTATATCCTAATACTCTCATCGAAAAGAGAAGTTGAGCGACTGTATAACAAACAGTTCTCGTAGAAAAACTTCCGTTCAGATACCTCCACCAGGAGGCGATATGTTACACGCTGAATGTGAAAGTGAATTTTAAAAAAAAAGATAAAACTTAAATGAAGTCTTTTTCATTTAAAAACTCATTCAAATTATTGTGGTATACATTTTTGTGTTTTTCTTATACAAGTATCGACTTAAAAATTTGGTTGTAAATATCATTTATACTAGAAAAAATGACTAAAAGGACCTCAATTTAATTTACGCTGTACGTTATTTTAATTTATTTTTGAATATTTTACAAAAAAATTGCTGGAAATAAAAAACGTAAAAGCAGACACCGGAATGAAAGTGGACTAGGTAAAAAAAACATCATAATAAAACGGAATAATATTTGAAAATATTTCCAAATGAAACATGAAAAAGCTCAACGATAAATAACACTATTACTTGAATTCAGAATCCAAGCTTTTATTGTGTAATATAATATTACATTATCTAATTGTACGATTCAGTTGCAGAAGAGTGCATATTTATTAAATATTTTCAAGTTGAGAAGCCAAGCACTTCGAAAAACAGGACTCGAACAGGTCCTCGAACCCGCGGCCTTTGTTTGGTATCACAACTCATATCCACAAGGACTTTACATCGCGTGGTTTCTCGAGGGGACTCCAAATTACTTTGCGGGAGATTAAATCAATCGGTTTCTCTGGATGAAGCGCCCGTCACGCCGCCAGTTGTCCTTTTTTGCGAAACCTGAATGCGAAAAGCGCCGATTTATTGCCGCGAAGTATTTATTTGACTTGTCACGGTTTTAAGTTGCGGCGAAGGATTGCGAATTAATAATGCTTTGTTGAATACAAATATTTATTATGCAACATGGAAATAAAAGGTGGCGGAAATTAAATATTCATTTAGGTAGGCGTTTTATTTTATTTGCGACATGAAAATCTTTAATTGTAAGTAATAAATCAGCCTTAATATAAATCACAACAACTCCCGGCCCGTCGAGCTATTCATTTCAACGAAGAAATAGAGAAAGAAATTGATAGTTCCAGGGAGGGATTCAACAATGGAGATGACACGGGCGCTTGCAGTGGCTCCACTCTACTAGTTCATGATCACCACTAGGGCTTATAAAAAAACCGACTTTTGAAAAAACCGGTTGTCGAATGTCAATATTGTTCGAAAACGGGTTTTATCCGGTTTTCGAAGTTTTACGAAAAATGGATAATTCAATTAAAATAGCGAGAAAAATTTCAATTTTTATGTTGTTTATTTATATACATAATAATGCACAACAAGAAATAATTCGGTGTTACTCTTCAGAAAATATGATTTAAGAAAACACAAAGCGTCCACTGATCGTTTTATAACAAAATTTCCTGATATCGAAAATACCCTTTCGCTGGGTAATGATGTGGGGCATATGGTCTTTAAGCCATCAAATAAAAGATCCAAATTTCCTGTCCTGTTTATAGACTCGTTTATGGAAAATTTGGCACAACCGGTTACGAAGTTGAAAAACCGGTTTTCAAATGTCACAAATTAAGCCAAAAAACCGACAAGCCCTTATCACCAGCATATAAGAAATGGCAACGTGTTTTATTTAATTAAAAATTACTTTATTATGTTTATTATAGTATAAATTGGTCTCACCCTTGACTCGGAGACAGAATGATAATTCGGCCCCAGACCTAGGAAAGGTTGCACATGCCTGATATAAATCATATTGTATATAAGATTTAACTTGCAATTTTTTATTTTACGTGGAGTATTTGGACGAGCTTTATAATATTATTATTAAAAAATCGCGACCCGATTGCTAAAAGGTTCTAAGTGTAGATTTTTAGCGAAACATAAGTTACAATGCAGTAGTTTTCTGATTACCGTTATTTGTATACATTGTGATTTGTGTTTCGTCAAAAATTTGCATATAGTACCTTGTAGTACTTCATTTGAGACATGTTATTTATTTTTCAGAATCTCTCTCTTTCATTTATTCTTACCCTATTCGTTTATATTGTGAAGCATAACGACGTCTAACTCTACATTAAAATTCCTACAACCACTCGCCATAGCCGTATGTTCGGTACTGGTAGATATTCTGTGGCGTAACAGCGTTATGCGTATATTCAGTTTTAGTGCTGAGATTGTCTCGGGAGCCTCCATATGTTGTAGTTTATATGCCGAAAATTTTTCAAAAGCCTTTTTGCTTGCGTTGATAGGTAACAAGTAGGCGTGACCCGTGGGTCCAACAGGTGGACGGACCAACTTGAGTAACTCTTATCGCGCAGAGGACATTCAATGACAATCTCAAAGGATGTGGTCAGAATCCTGTCTTTCACGACATGTACGAGTTGGTCCAGCTACTATGCAGCCAGGCTTGAAAAACTTGACAGCAAAACCACTGTCTAACTCAGTGGCTCTTAACCGTTTTGTGAAGTCACGACGCACTTTTTGTCATGAAAAATAATGGCGGTGCACCAATATCAAACAAAGAAAATATGCGGACATAAACATTATTAGAAATTTAACAGATTATATAACAGTTATACAACAACAACAAAAATAATAAAAGATAAACATATGTATATCATTTGACGCAAAGCAACACGTGAGATCGGTCAGGCAAAATCGATTCGTCAGATTTCATAATTTTGGGAAGCACTTTTTCGATTTTCACCATTTCCCTGATTTTTAACATTGACCATTTTTTCCACGGTGCACTAGTTAAGAACCACTGGTATACTTAATGTCAAAATAAAAATGATAACAAAGAAATCTCAATTACGATTCCTGAGAGTTTTGTCGCTGCATATGGATTTTATGGGAATGTACTACTAGGGTTTGAAGTATCGGGGTTTTCAAAAACTCGGGACTCGAGACTTTTATTTCCCCTTCAATAAAATTATAATTGGATTATAATTAAATGTTTGCATGTATTTATTACTTACACTCGGCGCCTTTTGTAAGTGCGCACTGGTAAAAATTGCGTTTTTTTAATACAATGTTTAATAATTTTTATTTTTCTTATGTAATGACAGTCCCAGGACGTCTCGACACAGAATCCCTAGAATCTACTGATGTCATTCGGTAGAAACATTTGAGCGTTTTTTTTTTCCTCCAGAAAGAGAGGCTCCAATACCTTTTCCACTGTATGAACACGGTCGGGTCAGACGTCATGTATGTTCAGAGAAATTGATATATAGAGTGTGATTAATTCGACCAAGTAACTTGAAACGATCGAGCCCAGTCGAGCATTTATTTCTTTACGCGTCACTAATAAAACACATTTTTTTTAAAGATGAAAGATTTTTTAACAAAGCAACATTGCTTCTTTTGATGAATCACCGGAACGAATTGTAACAGCTTTTAGTGTACTCTAAAACTGTAAGTCAGTTATGTTTTAATTTTTTCCAGCTATAGCTTTTTCTGAAAATAGCTTTTATTACTAAATATCTTGCTATCTAAAAGTATAGATGTACCAGCGTAACTTGACTGCCCGCGAGGGCTCCACCATCGCATCATTAACGTTGCCATAGTCAACACGTCCTAGGGCGACAATTTTAGTTCTGAGTTCTGCCACAGTTAAGTTAAAATGGTACATCTCTACCATCATTCAACTTTTATCTCTACAGAAATAAATTAACTTCAGTTCTTGAAATTACTCACCATTAAAATCTGTAGGCATTTCCATGGATTAATCCATTTTGCCAGCAATGGCTTTAAACTTAGTGATACAATTATTTATTATGTAAGCACAATACATTTATTTACTGAACGTCAGTTCAAGTTCATTTGTGCAAAGGCGAAACCCGGATCGTCAGTGACAAAACTTGTGTGATTGTGCATAATTTGAACGATTCAAATTTAAATTAACTTGAGTAATTGACTCACAACTAGCATTATATCTATGTATATTAAACTAAAATTATAATTATATTATATCAATAAATATTTCTTGAAATGAACGAAATTGGTGCTGATCTTAATAAATAGTGTGAAATCAGTAAAAAATGTGTTTTTTTATATAATGCTTTTTTCAACAAGAACCAACACTAAACATCTTAAAAGTGATTATAGTTAGGCTCAGCGGTGGGCTGCCAATACGTAAACAAGGGGCTCGCTTGATATAAAAGTAATTTATCAGTCATATGCAATTATATGCAATACTTTTAAATAAGCAAACGATTGTTACTTAATACACATAAAATATGCAACAATATGCAGTTTACCATAAACTAATCAATGTAAATGTACTGCTGTGTATACTGGAAGCTGTCGTAGATAGTATATGTCAGAAATTGCAGTTATGTACTAATTTGATCTGAGAATATTGTTTTCTATTAATTTAACAAAGGGCTCGCCGGCCATGGTAAAATCTAACAAGGGGCTCGCGCGAGCCCCTCTGAGCCCACTCCACCCCACCCCTGGTTAGGCTCTTTGTTTCGCCTTTAACTCCACTGGCAATACTTTATTGATATTATACCCAAATTTCAAATTGTATCGGGTCTTTAGTCGAGTGGAAAGAGTAGTCGGCTTTGGTCGCGGAGGTTACGAGTTCAAGTCCCATTGCGGAAAGGTTTCCACAACGAATACAAAACCCATAAATATATTGATAAAATAGTTTATGGATTTTGTTTCCGAATGTATGGATGATTTGATCCGATTCTAAAAGCGGGGTACCAATCTAACCAAGCACCAATCTTGTTCTAACCTCATCTTTACTATCTATAAAAATAAATAGAGGTTAAATGAAAAAAAAAATACAAAGATTATGGAAACATGAAACTAGCAAGTTGTCATGGACCCAGGTTCACAGTCACTGTACGAAAAATGCACGCATCCACTTTGTGAAAACCACTGGTGCACACACAATAGGTGGTTTCTATTACAAAAATGATATACTAAACCCAATCAACAAATATTGGTAATAAGATTTAAATTTTATGGCTGCAGTGAGGAAACATCATCAAAATATAATGAACAACGCAGTGGTTGGTCAAACAAAAGGTTTCGCCAGGCGCGGATTGAGGCAATGCACAAACGAATTTTCTATTTTTTTACCAGATATCATTATCTTCGCCTGTGTGGCCGAGTGGTCAGCGTTGTTGGCTTCGGTTACGGAGGGCACGGGTTCAAATCCCGGTACGGACAGTTTTATAAATTGATTTTTCAATCGATTTATGAATTTCTGTTCGAAGGCATGGACGTATGTGATGTCTTGAATTCCCCTCTCCCAGCCATCCTATCCTATGAACGGGGAGTATGGAGAGCGATTAGCTTACCACTAGTCCTGTCCTAGCTCTATCCTTATATCCCTACTCTCTTTGGAAAAGGAGAGGTTGAGCAACTGATTAACAAGCAGTTCTCGTAGAGATAAACTCCATTAAGAGTCCATATGCTCCACATTGGGAGCGGACATGGTTAAAGAAAGATCATTATCTCGTTTTAAGCAGATATTTCGACCCATAGGCAGAAAATTGTAACCGACAATTTATAACTTTACAGGACAAGGTTTTTTAAAAAATTACTCTCGTACTAAGTTCGATAAAGGAATTCTTTAAATGTGGCTGGTAAATAGTAATGTATGGTCAATGCCTATCCTGATATTATACCGACTATATTCAGTTCTCTAAATCAGCGTTTCTCAACCGTGTTCCACAAACAATAACGCTAAACAACTTATGTTAATATAATCTCGAAAAAGACTCCATATTGATATAAAATAATTTAGATTATTCGACGTGGAATCTAAGTTATTTTATATTAAAATGAACTTCCACCAAGTTACTGCTGAATTCATCGAAAGAATCCATATTTTTCACAATAGGAGTGAAAAAATTTAAAACAGAAAATTTAATGAAATCCTTATCTTCCGTAACAGGTTTTTAAGGAAATATTTTCGTTTTTTTTGTTGTGAATAAAAAAATAAATATTAATTTGTATATATTTTTTTTCAGTTTTCTCAATTGATTTTTGATATTAATTTGTAGCTCTTTGTGGTCTAGTCGGAAAGAACTCTTGCGTGTTTCGTGTTGCGAACCCTTCAATGTTTTTTTTAAATTTAAAATTTTTATATCTTGACATGGTAGGTGTCTATAATATCTGTTCTCCTCCAGTTGATCTCAAGTGACATAAAAATAATATTCCAGTACATTGGCACATTAAATAAACGTTCACTAATGCGGCTCTGCGTGATACAATTCAAACATCCAATCTTCGCGTTGCGTTTCGATCCCTAATCGACTTTTTACAATGTTTAATCGGCCGTGGCTAATCGAAATACAAGAATTATCTTTTGAAATATTAATATCAAATATTATGATATAAAACCGACATGTTGGATTGTTGGAATAACTCATTTTAAGTACCACCATCATATTCGTCTTGGGTTATTAAAATATTATGGGTTAAATACAAACAGAATGTGACGAATCAACATGAATTTTTAATATTTTGTTTTATTCTCAGCAGGGAAACTAAAACATTTATTAACACTTTATAAGCGGGCGTTTTTTTGTGATTAGCGCAAAAATAAATTACATTCTTAAAATCAACACAACTTCTAAGCCAAACAATATTTTCGGCTGAAATTTTCAAAGAAATCATAAATGACATTTAATCATTAAAAATAAAATAAAACATTTTGAATACATCATAATTTCACTACTTTTCTAAGCTGAATATAAAAACCTGTTATTAATTTAGTAGATAGCACTCCACTTGTTATCCATATGAAATATTCAAAATATTCTGTATAAAAAATAACATTTATCCATACCATACAATTATATAAATAATTATAGTATAAAATTCTCATTCCTACAAATTTACAATCACTGAAAGTGTGAAATCTGATTCTCTAAATATTCGAAAAACATGTGAGCCTTTTTTTAAAAAATACTGTGTGTGAACGAATATTCAGGGCATAATAAATTATGAGGTTTATTGCTTATTGTCAAAAAGGGTCACTTGCCGCGGCAGTTATTTTGAAGAAACCTTTAAATCTATGAGTCAATATATCAACACAAACGACAGTACGTGATAAACGTATTTTTACATGTCCCGCCTATAATGTGTTAATTAGAATGTGAGTTGAAAAACAATCGAATATTCGAATACACATTCGAACATCGTTTGAATATTTGAATTATTATTGTATGTATAATTTACCTACTGTGCCAATATAAAAAGTTATTCGAAGATAATTTCTGTATTGTTAATTTAGACTCTCTTAAAATAATCTTCATAGAAATTGTACGAAGAGACATGGAAATTATAAAAGCAAGAACGCCTTGTCAGATTAAAAAAAAATAAGTACATTATAATATTCGAATACATACGATTAGTCGAACACTACCTGTTTTTAACCGTTTGAATACCGCGCAAATAAATTATTAATATGTCTCTACTGCGTGTTTTTGAGAAAAATAATTTTGCCTAATATACACGCAAATTTGATATTTTAAAAAACCACATTGATTCAGTATAGATGTCACTACACATATTCATCAAAATATTCCTTAAATTCTCTTAGAATACTAAGTATTTGTTTTTTTAAATATCCGTGTTTGCTTGCATATGTTCCGAAAAACTTGGGTCCACATGGTATTCAAGTGGTTAATGTACGATATTCGGATATTTTTTGTGACGAAATGCTTGATTGGGGACTATCTTTCACAGAGAGGCTAAACACAATTTGAATATCAAATGAAAACAATTGAATGATAAGATAACGTATTGGAAAAGGTTACGTATAAAATTTAAATTGATATCTTTATTATTATTCCACTGGTTGTGTAACTAGCTTAGACACGCGTTTCTTATACATGAAAAAATGTTCAGCCTTACTTTTGCCTTGCTTTAATATTAATAAATATTTGTGTTTGGTTACCAGATGGCAGTTCCTTCTGTCTGCATTCGCTCAACATTAAGCTTACTCACACACATGGTATCTGCGCATCGTGCATCGTAAGCGTGCGCATTTACTATGCGTTACACATAAACCAAGGCAAACATATCAACTCATAAGAGACAAAAAATCGTAACCGACAATTTATAAATTTTACCAGGCAAATGACATAACGTTGTAAAATTTTTGTCACTGACGCGTTAGGCAATATTGAAAAATTATTGGCTCAAAACGTAATTTACCAAATTGTGTCGCTTAAGTTCTTTTGCCGATTACGGGTAGATATATTGTATACAATGCCACGCCATGTTGATTTTGCCACCTCTATGATTAACTGAATTCAACAGCAAATAAAAAAATCAAAATTACTGTTTAATTAAGACCACCGATGATGTAACGGTAGATTTAAAAGCTTCATCAATACAACATTAATTAATAATCCATAAAATTAAAATTAGTTCGAAACACTCAAATCAATCGACATCTTGCTAAAAGCCACCGATTTTATGGATAAAGTGTTAAGCAGACTAATTGGTAATAAAACTGGCCGCGATGACGTTTATGCCCATTAAAGTGCCAAATGAACTTGATTCCGATCGTTTCAGTGGCAAATGTACCAGGTTTACTTCCTTGTTTAAAGAAGTGGTGATCATGATTTCCAGTTACCAAAGAATCCTATTCTAATCATCTTTACATGAAAAAATAATTTGTGGTTTTATTATAAATAAATCTATGCCCCCTGCCTGCGTTCAATAAAAAGAAATAAATCTAATTTCTATTTTCTTTTTTGTAAGCTTGAATAAATAAACTTACAATAGTTTGTCTGTAGTTTTTTTTTAGAAAAACGAAACGTGTGTCACAATTCGAAACACAATCAGTAAAATTATAAAATCATCAAATTTACTTTATATTATTGTATATATCCGCAAATTTACCACCCGAATTCGTTAAGAATATTAAATTAACAATAGATCCATTCAAAATGCTAGAATAAAGCTGAATTTTATACACCAAATATTGAAAAACAATCATTTTATTATTTTGATATAAAGTAGATAAGAGAGATATTGAGATTTTCGATGGATTCAGTGGTAGTTACTTTATGATAGTTCATATTTAACATAAAATAAAATTTTACTTCAACAAAGTTTAATTAAATTTTATATTTGATATTGAGATGTTGCCTTCTGCTGTTGAGTTGGTAAAAGCTTTGTCTTGGCAATCATGGGGGGTCTTAATTGAAGAGCCAGTAAGGTCAAATTAAATTTTGAGAAATTGGATATTTGCCTTTGTAATAGCTTTTTTCCTCGTGTCGATCTTGAGTAATTTATTAAAATTCTCATCAAGTTTACTTCGTGCTGTTTTTTAAATTATATTTGGTGCAATCGCATATACTGCAATGGAAAAAATATATATTTATATATTGACTGTGGAAAAGAAAAAAGACTTAACTCACACCTATTTTTTTACATGAGATACAAAAAACGATTTTTCATTATTTCGAGCCAAAGGGAAATTATGAAATAAACACTACAATTTTAAAGTGCACGGAGACTAGTTTTAAATTGACTAAGTATATGGTTAATTTAATTAATTATTCAAGAAAAACAGTTTCTCACATCTCTTTTCCGTCTCGAAATTTTCACATGCCCTTTTTTCAAAGTTAGAAGCAAAATTTAGATACTAATTTGTCATTTTTCGCTCACATTGCTTTTGATAAATCGAAAAAATCTGTTATAGAAAAACTGTGGGTTACATTCTTTTGTCTTTCCAAAGTCGATGAATATAATAATATATATGAAAGCTTAAAAATCTAAATTATTCCCAATTTACTACTATATATTTTAATAATAAAACTATTTGAGACATTGTACCTTAGATTGCTTTTATGCATTTTTTTGTATAATACCTGCATACAAAATAAATGAATTTCGGTCTCACTCCCTCTCATATTTTATATCAGTAGTAGACAAGAACAGAGAGTTTTTTCAAATGCAATCATTTATTTTTTAACACGGTATAAGATTTTTTCAATTTAAATTTGACATATTGGACAATGGTATTTGTGAAAATAAATTCAAATATCACTGAGATTTATACATTCCAGATGAAAGCTCGATTCAATTTGTAAAACGTTCCTTACTGAAATTTAAAACTATGAATTACGAAATCCAAGCTGAGCACCTAAATCACTCAGCCACACAAATAGTTTATTAATAAAATGACAGTGCAAACTTTGTACAATTAGTTTTTTAAATAGATATGTGTGTTATATTGGACGCCCTCTAGACTCTAGATCAGGCATATGGAACCTGCGGCCTTTTGGCTACTCTGGTGCGGCCTTCTGGCCAATTCTGTAGTTCTGTAAATGTATGTAAATTCGTAAATTCCTGACACATTCTGACCGTAATTTTTTGTTTCCGGACAAAGATTCCCTAGTCAATGTTTTCTGCGGCCTTATGTCGAATCAGAAAAATAAATGCAGCCTTAACAGAAGAAAAGGTTCCCCACCCTGCTCTAGATCTTTGAAAACGTGTATTTTTCTGCTTAAACTATAACTTATATGTCAGATACAAAACCCAATAAGCACTACAAATCACCAATAAATAATATAATCAAGTTTTTGCGTTAAATAAAAAAAACATTGTAGTCCCATTACTGATAAAGACATGTTGTAAACCAGATTCGGGTCGGCCCACAATTTTTTAATGGCGCTATAAATATGTGATTTTTTTTCCAATTTAATACACTAATTTTAATTAACTGGAAACATTTTATTGAGACATCTTCATTGAAAAAAATACCGTTATGATTTTATTTAAGCAAACAAATAAATACCGTACAAAACGTTTAGTAGTAATAAAGCTATTCATTTTTTATTAAGTTAATTCAAAACTAGTTTAGAAATAGTTTTTGCTGCCGTCATTAATTTAAGGTAAAGATATTTTGTAGGTCATATCATTTACACACATCACTTGTCCCTAAATAGTACCGTCATTTTAGGCACATTCATTGAATTGGTGTGTTCTTAAAACTCCATTATACTCAACGGTGGGCTGCCAATATCTTAACAAAGGGCTCGGTAAATCGTATCCATTTATTTGTATCCATTTCGCTCCCAATGTGGAGCATATGGCATCCTAATGAAAGTATCTCAACAAAAGTTTTTTTCTATGAGAACTGTTTGTTACTTAGTCGCTCAACCTCTCTTTCCCAGAGAGAGTAGTAGAGATAGAATGATAAGGCTAAGACAGGACTAGTGATTAACTCGAACCCATGAGGTCCAGCACGGAAGCCCACAACGCTGAATGAAAAAAATGAAGGGTCTTAAAATTTAGCCATCTACAGATAGATATTGCTGATTTGATCTAAGACGAATAATTTTCTTATATTAACAAAGGGCTCGCTGGCCGCGCTGAAATTTAACAAGGGGCTCGCTCGATCCCCTCCGAGCCCCCTCCAGCTCACCCCTAATTATACTGATATAAAAATGTTTTAAGTATTTAGTATCAAGAGAAAAATAACTTTGAACTAAAATAGATATTCGTTCGCCTGAATATGCAGACCCTTTAGCCAAATGGTCTAAAGTTTACAGGTCCACAGGTTTACTGGTCAGTTTTAACGATTGATTTTTCAATAAATTTTAAGATTTATGATTTAAGTAATGGATATTTATCATTGTCAAAATAAAAAAAATACAAGAACGCGCAAAATAAATCACTTCGACGGATAAACATATAATGTCTAGTTGAAAGTACGTAACTCGCTTTCCCGAAGAAACCCAAGAATGCCTAATTATCGTGAGTGCGTTTGTGAAATCTCTTAAAAGTTTCACAGCGAGGTAGGCAAACTTATAACTAAACAAACTCTTACCTCCGTCATAATGACGAGACATTTTCTAAGAATCATTTTATATAGAGAGCTGTTCTACTCGACGACACCCATATGCAGTGTTTTTTTAAGGTGCCGGAATTCAATTCTTGCCAAGCTTATTAGTAAAGTTTTTTTCTAATCCATGTCCGTTCCCAATGTCGATCATATGACCTAACTCGACATTAACTTATGAGTGTTACGGTACCCGTCACATAACCTGAGATGATTCTTCTCGTGTAACATCTTTATTTATTTCTATATTTGTATGCGGATATTTGTATATATGCTTCACGGTAGATTGCTCATCTCTGCAGCGATCACGCTTTTCTGTCAACAATAATGAAAAGAAAGAAAATAAACAACAACATCAGGGATGAAGGAAACTATAATGTGTCTTTAAACTAAAAACTCTGTAAAGTCAATATTAAAAATATCGACAAAATAATAGGGTTATAAAGGATAAATTTAGTATAAGGTTCAATGTATTCATTATTTTGTATCACAGAGACTTTTTCTTGAAAAGATATCCTTTAAAATTACTGATGTTTTTTTCTTCCTGAGTTCATCTTCTTGACAAAACTTGATGCATATTTACATTCATCGTAAGTTAAAATCCTCTTTTGTCATCATACAGACTTCTTGGCAATACAGTATTGACGACAGTTTTATTGTACTATAATCATAATAAAGTTAACGAATAATTATGACTGAAGAGTTCATTTGTGTACCGCTATCAGGAATCACAATGTAGTAAAAACTAACTAACAATTTCTTTTAATTGTGTTCTAGTCTATTGAGGCCTCTGTAACTTTCTATGTTACGTATAGAAACATCAGCCTATTCTTTAGTCATTAGGGTGCAAGTTGATTATCAAAGAGATTAGTGTTAATCACATAAAACAGTGGCACCAAACTTTTGTGGTTAGAATAATAATAAAAAATATCTTTTAACATGTGCTAAATATTATAACTTTTAGGGTGATCTCTGTCAATACTTGGTGAAAAGGCATTATATTAAGAAAAACACAATTTTCTTTTGTAATTATTTCTACTTTATCAATATCAGAACCGGTTTCGCTTTTGGCGAGCATTGTCAACTGATAAGAAATAAAATGTAACAGTGTTATTTGTCCAAAAACTAAAAATGTGTTATGAAAAATTGGCGTTAAAAAGAGTTACAATACAAATTAAAGTAGAAATTATGAACAAGTGACTCTTAACTAACAAAGATTAAAATATTAAACACCTATTACATGTAATTACAAAGATCATCAAACAGTAAAAATGTTAAAGTGGTGAATAATAGCAGTTTTAAACATAATTAAAATTTCGGAAATTTTAACAAAGTAATCTAAAATGATACATTGATTAAATTAAAAACTTAATGATGATTTAACTGCTTCCAAACAATTGAAAAATAAACTGAAGATTTTTTGAAAATTACAAACTATCTGGCTATGCAGGTTACGTGGTAGAGTGTTCAAGATCTGTTTTAGAACGCAGGTTAAGGGTTCAAATCTCAGTACGGACGGTTTTTATAGATTTATTTACCAAATCGATTAATTAATTTCTGTACGAGGGCATGGATGTGTGTGATGTCTTGAATTCGCCTCTCCCACACATTATATTCTTCATACGGGGCGTAGCGAAAGCTAACCACTTGTCTTATTCTATCCCTATACTTTAAATCTTTACTCTCTTAAAAAAGAGAAGTTGAGCAACTGAGCAACAGTCCGTTTTCGTAGAAAAACTAATGTTATAAGAATATTAATTATATTTTTTTTTCGTTCGTTTTACCTACCAAAGAAAATAAAAAGTTTTCATTGATTAACCAACATTTCAGGATTATGAAAACTGTCATCCTTATTTTCTACGCCCTCATTTGAAGGCGTTAAAAGCTTTGAAGGTATTCTATCGAAAAAAAAACTAAATGAAATTAAGTTTACCAATTCTTTTGTATTAATTAGTACTTTTTTGATAAAAGAATTTATTTATTTTAAGAGCAATGTTTAATGTTTATTAGTAAACGGTTTGTATTTCGACTCTTAATTAGCTATTAATGTTTAATAAAGCATCAAGCAATAATAAACAGAGACGAGGGTAATTAATGTATGTTCTACTATTTTTTTGTAGCTAGAGTTGTCTGGTTATATGTCTAGAGTTATGACTTATATAATTATAATTTCACCTGACTGTTGACCCGATAGCCTTAATTAGTACTTATACCTACCCGTGATTAATTATAAGCAATTTAAATTACCTGCACTAATCACTTTGGTAATTTGGTACGGAATGCGTGAGGCATCTTTTACTATAGCTATTTCATAAATTTAAGAAAGAAAGTAGGTAAGGTTCGAATGTATGTACTACATATATTATATGAACACTTCAGCTCTAACGTGTAATAAATAAATAAAGAATAGTTTCAAAATAATTAAATAACAAGATTTTGAGCAAATTTATTCTTCGTCTATACATTTATTTTTTGTAGATTGTAATGAAATTCCAGAATTAATTAAAAAACATATTTATATTTGCAATATTATAAACAAAATTTTCATCGATGAAAACTTCTCACCTACTGTGGTCTAGTTGGCAAAAGCTTAGCTTTACCGATCAGGTAGGCTTGGATTCGAATCCCATTGAATTTACAAACAATCACATCAAGTTTATTTCGAATGGTCTTTCAACTTAAAAAATTTGGCGCATTTAAAAACAATGTATTTATCAGGGCTGTGGCTTCGCGTGAAAAAAGACGACTCCGACTCCGACTCCAGATTTAAAATAATTGACGACTCCGACACCAGCTTTAAAATAATTAACGAATTCGACTCCGACTCCGAGGACTTTTTTAAATAATTTCATTTTAACTTATATATGAATGTATACCATCAGATCATCTTTTGTCAGCCAAGCATGAAATGTTAAAACTTTTGACTATTTTGTTTCTACACATCATTAAATATTATATATTTTTCAAAAAAAATCGAGCCGCTAATTTTTTACGACCCCGACTCCGACCCGACTCCACAGCCCTGGTATTTATGACCAGAGTTTTTATCAAAGTATAATATTAACAAACATCTTATATTCCTTTATAATTGTACTATTAAACGGTGAAAATTTTATAACATTGTTATTATACAGATTGGTCTCTTCGAAAAGAATTATTAAAATAACTCAAATACTTTCGATGGATTCGGCGGTAACTTTGTGGAAGTTCATTTTAATATAAAATAAAAATAACTTTGATTATTCCACGTATACGTGTATAGGTGGAATAATAATCAAAGTTATTTTTAATTTATATTATAACTCAAATATTTTCGGTAACTTTGTGGAAGTTCTGTTTTAACATAAAATACAATTTTATGATTTTTTTATTTCACTTATGGTGATACCTGTCATTAAAATCATTTTTTGTACACAACAAGTGAAATAAAAAAGTGATTTTAATAAAAAATAAATTTAATAAAATTATCTGATGGTTTATAACATAACGTAAACATGTATTCTTATGATTAAGATTAGAAGATACATAAAATAAAACCAATAAAGAAAGAAGCCGCCCATCTTCATTAAAATGTTACCAGTTAAGTAAAAAAAAATATTAATTTTAAGTGTGCATAGAAAACTTTTATAATATTGAAGTATAAATAATGTTTGCTTTGAGTTCTATTGTTAATATCTCTTTCAACATGTCTTAAAAGAATAAAAAAACTTTGCTTACATCAATATTAATGTCGAGTGTTATTATTCAAACATTTTTTTTGTTGCTGTTACAAATTAGCACGAACAAAAAAGCGGAAGTCATCACCGCACATAAAACATTCTTTCATCTCGGTTCATCGATTACATCTTAATTGGTCATGTAGATTCGAAATCGTGCTGTATCAAAAGCAAGCAGGTGAGATTTGAACTTGTGACCCTTTGATTGAAAACGGCTCCTGCGAATTATGGCTGTATGCCAACGAGCAACTATCTACTATGAATCAGCCATTATAAATAACAGTAAACTTAAATAAAATACGTACATCAAGTAAGTGTTTTAAATAATTAATATAATACAGGGATATAAAACAAATATACCAATAAATCGTAATGTATTACAGACAGACGGTGGAATAGATAGTCTTGAAGATGACTGGTGCAGAAAATGTCACATATGTCACATATGATTTCTTTGAAAATGTCAACCGAAAATATTGTTTGAATTAGGAGTTTTGTTGATTTTAAGAATGAAATATATTTTTGCGATAATCACTAAAGAGCGCTCGCTTATAAAGTGTTAACTTACAGTAAGTGGCGCGTGTGTCATACAATATAAAATTGGCAGCAAACGTCAAACGTCAAGCAGACAGAAAAATAATACGTGCACTTCAACACTCTCTTTCTTTGAGTGGCATTGCAACGCTTGTCAGGAACCGGCTAGTTATTTATATAAATTTTTTTAAATAATATTATACCTAGTTCAAAAAAGAGAATTTTGTAACTTTACTCTGTTCACTTGGAGAAATAAATCGAATTCTTAATCAAATAGCAACACTACCAAAAAATTTACTCAAATTTACTAAAAAGTTGAACAGCCCTGATATTTAATAGAATATCAATTATTAATCATCTTTAAGTTACACAGTAGGGTTTCTGATGAACTGGATTTTAAAACTACAGTTTTTGGTTTGCGGTTATTGATATTATTTCTTCATTCGTTTGTCAATATGCATTACATTCACGTATGTTTTTTAATGACTAGCTATCGGTGCTTGTAAGTGCTTATCCAGCTTTGAATATTTTCTTTACCAGCGGGAGATGAATAAACAACTGATATAAACTATTGAGTTAATTTATAATGTTCTATGACTGGAATACAAAATTAAACTTTATTTCTTGGTAGAAAGCATGACACTATTTAATAAATGCGATGGCTTATATCGCAACGGTCATATAAATACTTGTTAAACTGACTTCAATTCATTAATAATTTTTTCGGGTCTGTAAGTACTATCCGTAGGATGAAATCGACGGAACGGAGGGATGCTGGCATGTCATGGGAAGAAGCAAAGCAATTGGCGGGAGACAGGGAAACATGGAGGTGCAGCGCGGCGGCCATATCCTCCACATAGGGAGCGAATATGGTCAAAGAAGAAGAAGAAGAAATAAGTAGATGAATGTTCAATTTCATCTTTTTCAGTTGTCGAGTCAATTCATTAACATTACTTAGTTTAAGATTTTGATTGTTGGTACTCGATGGAATTTCAATATTAAATATGAATCGTTCAATTTATGAACATTCACACAAAAAGTATCACTGGCGACAGGGGTTTCACCTTTCCAAAATTTCCTGGAAAAAGAGCTTATGACCGTCCGTATTTAGCTAAGTGAGTAGTGAGTAGTTTTAAGTTTTTAAATAGGAGAGTAAAATAACAATGGTTTTATACAATAGTAAAGACATCAATATATCAGGCAAGTATAAGGTTGAAGAGGTAAATAAATCTACACCGATAATATTCGATTTTTTCACGGTGTTAAAAATTACAGTGCGGAATTAATTAGAGAAATTCACACGTAATGAAAAAAACTAAGCTGATTGCAAGAAAAAAAATGGCACCGGCAGCGGCTGTAATAAAATTTAAATGGTATTTTAAACTGTTGAATACAGGGCTGTTCAAGGTGAGACGCAAGGTTCATTACCCAGACCAGATAATATATTATTGTGCTCTCAATACAATGATTACGCAGATTTATCAATGTATAACAATATTATTGAATGTAACTTATATTATAATATCTAACCGTTTGAATACCGCGCAAATAAATCATTAATATGTCCCAGAGATAGTGTGTTTTTGGGAAAAATAATTTTGCCTAATAAACACTCGAATTCGATATTTTAAAAACTTATATTGACTCAGTAGAGATGGCACTACACATATTCATCAAAATGTTGCTTATATTCTATTAGAATACCAAGTATTTGATTATTTAAATGTCTTGGACATCCGTGTTCGCTTGTATATGTTCCGGTCACCTGTGTCCGCTTGGTATTCAAGTGTTTAATTGTATTATTGAAATAGGGTTGCATAAATACAATAACTCTATAATTAAAGTGAAAAGGAAATCGTTGTTTTAATTAACATTAATGTGCTTAGTAAAATTTTTTAATTTAGATAGGTATATCAGAGAGTACAGTTTACTGAATCGAGTGAATAGTTTTTGTTTTTAGAAAAACTGTAAAATTTCTATCCTATAAATTATCATCGATTGGTAATACTCAATCTAAATAGAGAATTATTTACCTTTTCCTTTAATTTTTAGTGAATTTTCAGTCAACACTACCTCTGTTTGCTCTCGATTTTAATTCTTCAAAAAGGTACATGTTGTTGCTAGGGATTCCAACTATTCATCATTATCAACTATTCGAATATCGAATGGTAAAACTGAAACTATTCGGATGTATTCGGATCTCCGGACAGTTTTACTATATACATACATTATATGTTTGTACAAAAATATTACTTTAAATAGTGCCTACATTAAAAACGAGCTTATTTGTAATAAAATTCATTTGTATAAATTTCAAAAATTCATATTTTAAAAATAATTTTTCATATTTTAAATTTGTTTTTTACTTAGTTTTTAATTATTCCTGCCGTTGAAAATACTCGTGTAGTAGTGAAGGCGAAAATACCACTACCTGGGGAATTCATAATTATTCTTTAAATGTGGAGAAATTGTGATGTGATCTATCGTAGATTTTGTAACATATTTCATTCAAAATGATTACGAATACTATTCGGATATTTCCCTAAATATCCGAATATCGAATAGTTGAAAAAAGGCTGAATATATCCCGATATCGAATATTCGAATATCCGGATTGGAATCCCTAGTTGTTGCCTATTTTTTTTAAATATTGCTAAACGCTCTCATATTATAACGCTAATCATTTTAGTAGGTGGATTAATTTAAAGTTATTTTTATCTGCGATTACTTTCGATATAATTGGAAGTATTAATCTCGAAATGTTATTTTAATATATTGTTTGTTAAAATATTTTATGCGGCCCTCGTTTCAGAAATCATCAAACGCCTCTTTCCGAACTCAATCGAAAGTGAATTAAGGAAATGAATAAATAGTAGAAAAAAATATTCGCATTACGATCAAGACTGTCTTTTTGGACCGTACTGTTCCCACCGCCTCTGTGGCTCGGAGGCATGTTTTTAGGACCTGACTGTACAGAGGCTGGTTTTTTAAAGTTTTTACCATTGAATCTTGGAGAATTAACACTTAGCGTGCTTGTATACGGATACTGCATAATTAGATAAAATATTTTAAGCGTTTTATTTCTGAAACAATAAGAAGTGGTGATAAGAGACAGGGAGTGTGATTATGTTTTTTATTTGGAAGATTAAGTGAGTAATTAACACAATAATTTGAAATCCCTTTTTAAATAATTTAGAGTTTGTAGTGAAGTGGTCAATGTGCTTAATTTTGATTACAGTGTTCTCGGGTTTGAATCCTGGTACGGACTGCTTCATACATTTTTTGACTAATAATCAGTTTATGGATTCGTGTTCGAAGACATAAATGTCTAAAAATATCTTCCTACAGTTGCAATAACGTTTCTAACTCCATTTTACTTTATACAACGAAATTTAAATGCTATTATTTTTTTTAATACATGACGTCAGTGTGTTTTGTATTAAAATAATAAAATATTTAAATTTTCGAGTAAATTCTTTTTTGTTTTGAATGATTACATTTTTTCTTTTTATTCTAAGAATCTTAAAAGTTCTCTCCGCTTGATAGTACAGAAAACATCTGATAAATTGTATTTGCTAGATATTGCTGACACTTCGCAAGTTAAAAAGATATCCCCAGTACAGAGTGGCGGCTAGTTGCAAAAAATAATGTAATCAATCCAACTTAATAAAAAGTTCTGCCCCAGATCGATATCGCGTTACAGATGGCGCTTGATTGAACGCCCGCTAAGTGCTTATACTGGACAATTAACAAATAATAACAGAATTAAAAAAATACTATTAAAATTTTAATTGGAAATTAATCGGTTTTGATTTGTCTCGATTCCCACTAATGATTTTTAAAAAAATATTCATCATACATAACAGATGTCTTAAAACATTTAAATAAAAATATTGCTATTGCAATTAACACTATTGCACTATTGCAACAGTGTTATCTCCGTAAAATAAAAATGTGCAATCCAATAAAACATCAAGTAAAGACGTGATTTTACGTCCATGAAAAGTTTTACCATTTTACTAGTTGGCTCACTTCACCTCTTGAGAGCTCAATTTAAAATTAGTTGTACTGTCATTTTAAATTAAACTTTACTCTATAATGTCACAATTAACGAGGAGGTGTTTGTATTCGCAGAAGTCGCAATAGTATTTAGAACATGGTTCACTTCACTGTTACGATACTTTAAGACGTGTAGAATATTACAACGCATCTAGAAAAAATCTAAAATACCACAAGGCTCACTTCACCTCTAATGGGCTCATTTTTAATGTTACAAACATAATTTTCTTTGATATATACATATCGACTGTGAAAATGAAGAAGGACGTAACCCTCAATTTTCCAAAACAGCTTTTTTTCAATAATCACAATGTATTCAACTTGACACACATTCTATCAAAAGGATAGAAGCTGAAGATGCCGAATTAGTATCTAAATTTAGCTTTTAAGTTAGAAAAAGATGACCTCGTAAAAAAATAAAACCAAGAAAAAACACTGAAATAAAGGTTTTTCCGAGACAACTTCTTTAATTAATATTAGGTTATGTCAATTAAACACCAGTTTAGAAGTATCCGTGCAATTCAAGGTTGTGGATAATTCATAATTTGCGTATGTCACAAAATCATCAAAACACGTTTTTAGCGCCTCCTGTAAAATTTGATATGTGTGGGTTACGTCCTTTTTCCTTTCCACAGTCGATATAATACTTGTCGCTGTTGTGATCTAGTTGGTTAAAGCTTGACTCTAACGATCATGCAATATTACTATAATACCCTTTTTTTACTATAATACCACTTGGCTCACTTCAATTCTAATGTCTCCATTATTATACGTTGGTATTTTTGTCTCAGATATTTAATGACATTAAAAAATATATGAAAACAAATCCCAACATTAAATCTGTGTTAGGAAAAGCAAAGTAATTTCTCTGGCCTTATTCTAAGAGATATATTTATAAATTTAAAATACTTAATTCTACGAAGCATGGCATTTTCGTTGAGCCGAAAGAGAATTCAGACCGTTGTTATATTGCAGAAAATTAGCCTGTTGATATGGCACGTTTTTTTGATGGATTAGACTAATGACGATAATCATCTTAATGGCGGAGGTTTTACTTAAGTTTTTTGTTGTGAAACAATTTGCGAGTATATATTAATATAATGAATTATTCGTTTTAGTCGTTAGAGTAATACGGCTATTTCATCTTCATTATCAAATCGTTTGTTTCTATTTGTTATGCAGCGAAAGTTTATATTTTATTTGAGCTGATTAAAATTATACTGTTTTGCAATAAAACAACTACAATAATAACTTTGTTTTCACTTTTAAGGTGTTCACTGTGACAACGTTGTTATCGGTGAATTCTGCGGTAACTTTGTGGAAGATAAATTTACTTTTTATTGTACTAAAAATACTAAAATTTGTAGCTATAATTTAGAAAGCTTAGTAACACAAAGGCGTATTTACACTTTTACAGTGATGAGATATCAGCAGTTTTATTAAAAAAATACATCTTTATGGGGAAGGATTGTTGTAAGTCAATGATTTCTTTTGCACATTTTTACTTTATTTTAAACGTTTCTTTTCCTCAAAGATGTACTTTTCAGTATAACTGAGAAATTAAATTTTATGATAACAGATTATTTTTATTCGAAAGAATGAATTTTTAATTTGTTTGTTTTCATACCCATCAACAACAAGTCTTTTGTATATCAAAACCTGGAAAATCGTTAGTTCAAAAATAATGCAGATTGGTGAATGTACGTGTAACATTTCTTAAATTAATCTATGTATATGTCTTTCATTAAAAAACGTTGCTTTATATCGAACATTGCTTTATTTAACCCATGTCGGTTACCAATGTAGAACGTTTGGCATGGATGTATTTTAATTGGAATTGCTATAAGAGAACTTTTTATTACTCAGTTTCTCAACCTTTTTTATAAGAACATTGCTTAGCAGTTTTTAAATCGTTGGAAATAGCATTTCAAACAAATTTTCAAACGTCAAAACTTTTTATTATTTATTATTATATCCATGTCCGCTCCCAATGCCCCCCTTATAGAAGTTTCTCAACAGAAGTTTCTCTAAGAGAACAGTTTGTTATTTAACCGCTCAATCTCCCTTTTTCAAAGAGAGTGGCATGGATATAAGCATACGATTAGGACAGGACTAGTGGTTAACTAATCGCTCTCACTACGCCCAGTTATCGAAGGATCGGAAAGGTAGGAGAGAGTTTTTAGACATTACCAACACCCATGCCTTCGAACAAAAATTGATAAATCGATCGAAAAAATGCTATTGGTACTGAGATTCGAACCCGTAAAATCTGGCACAGAAACCAACAACGCTAACCGCTGCGCTATATAATCCAACGTAGGATTACGTGCATTATTAACTTTAAACTATACCTAGATTTTGAATATGAGTCTCAGAAATTGTAAATATTTTTTGGTGGAGTAATAAACAGTGAAATAAAACCTCGCGGGAATTTTGTAATATCTTTTAATCGGTTCGAAAATCTTACAAATAGTCTCATTATAAACATTTAAATCGAGCTACCGTTTATAAGTCTTATAATAAAAATAAATAAATCAAGATTATAATTACTGTTATCTTCCAGACGTCAAGTGGCCTTAACGTTGCGACCGAAGTGCTCAAATTTAAAGCCTAATAAAGAAGTGAACGGTTCGGTGGCTTTTCCGTTTTAAAAGTCAAGTTCAAATCCCCAAGCGTGAAGCTCTTACTGATAATTTTATTTAAAACAAACAGTTGTTCTGATTTTAACCGTTTCTTTACATAACCCGTTTTGTTACGCCGTGAAAAGAAATTTAATAATAATTGATCGTATAGTATTCCACTGTCGTTTCCGTTCTGTCCAAAAACACTTATTATTTTTTTTAAGCTGTGGTAGTTCGGTAAGACGTACAAAAATATTAAATTATAAACTTTATATCAAAAAAAACTTGCATGAAATAAACGTGACAATTATAAATGAAATTATCAATTAATTTACATGTCTAATCCTTTTCGCCAGCAATAGCTTTAAACTCAATGATACATTTATCTCTTACATAAACACGAAACATTCATTTACTAAGCGTCAGTTCAAGTTCATCCGTGCACTTGAACGCCTGAAAATGCCGAAAGGCGAAACCAGGGTCGTTTCAAATTAAATTTACATGAATTTATTTGTTGACATTCATAGTTTTTCAATGACTTATCAATATATTGTATAATTGTAATTTATTGACAAAACACAACTACTCATGCTCAATTTTTTACTTTAAAAACTGTTGTATGCATAATTTGTTTTTTGTGTGTGCTGGCTGCGTGGTATTTATGATTTTTTGTCCGAAGTCATGAATCACTTTTAGGGTGTTCACTGTCAATACTTGGTGGAAAGGCATTATATTAGTAAAAAAACAATATTCCTTTGTACTTCATTCCACGAGCTCAGTTGACGATGCTCGTAATGAGCGAAACCGGTCCTGACATATTAAATAAAGTGGAATGAAGTACAAAGGATTATTGTTTTTTTACTAAAGTCATGAATGTATGTATGTAATGTCTTGAATTCCCTCCCACTCATCCAATCTTAAAATTACGAGGCGTATCGAGAGCGATTAGGTAACCACTAGTCCTGTTTTAGTCCTATCCTTCTATCCCTACTCACTTTGAAAAAGAGAGGTTGAGCAACCGAGTAACAAACCGTTCTCGTAGAAAAACATCTGTTGATATATCTATATAAGGAGATTATATGCTCATAACTAAGGGTGGACATGGCTAAAAAAATGTTTTTAAATGTGTATAATTAATGCTTTGATCCTTTTCCAACTAACCCTTACAATTCTTAAAACAAGTTTTATAATACTGTTTTTTTATCTTAAAAATCTCAAGTATATTTAAGTATAAAGTTGAGGTTGACTGGATCTTTGATTATCATTTTTCGAAATGTAATATCTGTCTAAAATGTCCATAAAAATACCATATTCTCCGCATTGGCAGCAAAAGTGTTCCAAGCACAAACTCGAGATATTTTAAATAAGATGTTGTAAGCAAAACAAAACTCAAATATTACTATTTTTTACCATGTCCGCACCCAATGTGGAGCATATGGACTCCTAACGGAGTTTATTTCAACAGAAGTGTTTCTACGAGAACTGCTTGTTACTCAGTTGCTCAACCTCTCTTTTTTCAAAGAGAGTAGGAATAGAAGGAAAGGGCTAGGACAGGACTAGTGGTTAGTTAATCGCTCTTGATACGCTCCGTTCATAGGATAGGATGAGCGGGAGGGGGGAATTCAAGACATCACATATATCCATGCCTTTGAACAGAAATTTATCAATCGGTTGAAAAATCAATTTATAAAACTGCCCGTACTAAGATTCGAGCCCGTGACATCCGTAGCGGTAGCTAACGACGCTGACCACTCAACCACATAGGTCAAATAATAACAAGTAAAAAGATTACACGCTATATTCAGAGAACTATCATGGTTGCTATTAAATTCTCATCTTAGCTCAAGTAAATAAAAAGGAAACAAATTTAATGGTCAGAATTTAAATCAATTTTTGGTCAGAATAAAAATATTAAGCGGTCAGAATATTTAATAACAATTTTGGTTAGTAGGATAGGTTAGGTTAAATTAGGTTTTTTTTAAATTTCATTTGAATTATGACTATTATGACCGATATATTCTGACCAGTGCTATTAAAATTCTGACCAGAAAAATACGAGCAATAAAAAATAGGTGATCTTGGATTAGATTTTTATAAGAAATTTTATCTGGATTTTCGAAACATGTCAGTAAAATGTAAAATTGGCAATGCACTCAATTATGTTTGAAACTTATTAACAAATTGTAAAACATTTTTACACGCACCATCTCTAATCTTTTCGCTGTTTTAAAGTTCGATATTAATCTTTTGAAGTGTAATAAAACATTTATATGAACTTAAATCAAATTATTCTTCGGATGATGTAGTGAAAATATTCAATACTTGGAACGAAATCGGCGTAGCTAACCAAATCTTTACTATGTTTCCAAGAATGTCTAGACGTTTCCAGAGTTTAATTTCAGCATTTTGAATTTTACTATCATATTTAAAATCTGGTGTATAAACCAACCGCTCATGCAGAACACTTAAAAACCTGCAATTGGTGCCGCAAGACGCTTAATTAAGTGTGATAAAAAAAGCTCGAGACAGTGACGAATAAGCAATTTTAACCGAACTAGTAAAACAAATAGCATAAAATATTTCAGATCGAATCAGCGGTAACTTTGTGAAATTAATTATTACCGAATGAAAACTATAATTTAAGATTTCGACTGAAGGTGCTTGGTGAAATTTCAATATTAAATTTGAATCGTTCAAATTATGTACATTCTCACAGATTTTGTCACTAACGACCCGGGTTTCGCCTTTCAGCATCTTAATGCGTTCAAGTGCACGGATGAACTTGAACTGACGCTTAGTAAATGAATGTTTTGTGTTTATATAATAAATAAATGTATCATTGAGCTTAAATCCATTGCTGGCGAAAAGGATAAGCTCATAGGAATGCCCAAAGATTTGAGTAGTGAGTGGTTATAAGAATTGTATTTATTTGTTTGTAAGAAAAGGTTTTATGACTATATTTATATAGGGTACAGAAGTGGCGACCTTGGCATATGCAATATTTCATTTAAAATTGGAAGGCGATGCAGTTGTGCTCTGTTATTTCCAAAATTTTCTGGTAAAAGAGTTTATGAATGAAAACTAGTATTTCTCTGGCTGTGCAACTGTGTGTTATTTGTATAATTTATATTTGAGAAGTATTTTATTATCTTAGTTATTCGTTAAATAATAAAATAATCATAGTCGATTTAAAAAATATATATTTTGCACACTAAAATCCACCAAGTCTGAATAAATTGTTTTCAGTGCAATCCTAGCACAAAACTGAACAACGCATAACGTTCGTTACGCCACGGGAAACATCTGTCGGACATAGATGTTTTTCCCTGGCATAGGCAGGGCAAAATAGTAGTTAATCCAATTAATAGACATTGTAATAGTGTTATCTCCGTAAAATAAAAATAAATGCAATCCACCAAAAACACAAAGTAAAGACGTAATTGTACTTAAAAAAATTGATTTTTTTACCGTTTTACTAGTTGGCTCATTTCACCTTTCGAGGGCTCAATTTAAAGCTGCAACAAACAATAATGTTTGATGCGTTATATGTTTCAGAACACACCATAATTTTAGTCTGCAAGAAAAATATTTAAAATTACTCACCAATTAATTAGCGATAATAAATTCAACGATGCTTACACTGATTGCAGCTGAGATAGTAACCTATTGAAATATATACTGATAGGATGTCGTAAATTTTGCATACCGCCTTCAAACATTTTGTTGTTGTTAGCCCCAGGCATAAGACGTTTCAATTAATTATTTTTATTACTTTTAAAGCTTCCAAAAAAAGATTATTTATGACTCATGGCGCTGATATGAGTATACATTTTCCTATACAATATTGGCATGTATTAAAATATAGACTTCCTGTTAATTTTATTAGCGTTCCTGTAGCTAAATTTGTAGTTCAAATAAGTATCCATTAAAATTCTCTTATTTGTTTCTTTTCTTGCACACCATTTAAACCAGCGATACCCAAACTGCGGTGAAATTACATTTTATGTGAGGCCCAAAACAATCGTAGTCACCAGATGCATTTTTAAACATCTGGTATTGTTTGAAAACATTTACGTAAACAAATGTGTATTGTTGTGTACTAGGGTTTATACAAAAACCGACTATTGAAAAAACCGGGTTTCGAATGTCAATAATGTTCAAAAACCGGTTTTATCCTATTTTCTAAGTTTTACAAATAATGGATAATTCAATTAAAATAGTGAGAAAATGTTCATTTTTTATGTTGTTTATTTATATACATAATAATACACAACAAGAAATCATTTGGCATTATTCCTCAGAAATATGATTTAAGAAAACACAAAGCGTCCACTGATCGATTTGTAACAAAATTTCCTGATATCGAAAATACCCTTTCGCTGGGTTATGATGTGAGACAAATGGTCTTTAAGCCATCAAATAAAAGATCCAAATTTTCTGTCCCTTTGTTTATAGACTCGTTTGTGGAAAATTCGACACAATCGGTTAAGAAGATGAAAAACCGGTTTTCGAATGTCACAAATTTTGCCAAAAAAATTGTTTTTAAAACCGGTTTTTGAAAACCGACTAGCCTTATTGTGTACCCACATTTATTCAATGTCACTATAATAGTCGCCCGCTTTGGTCTAGTTGGTAAGAGCTTGCTCTACCAATCAGGTGGGTCCGGGTTCGATTCCCGGTAAGGTCAATGTCGAAATTGGGTTTTTTCAATTTTAATTTGAGATCTAAGACACGGGTGTTTGTGAAGTCAATTCTCCTTGAGTTAATCTCATGTGACTTTCAAAAATTCTCATCGAGTATATCTCGTATGATCTTTTAACTTAAAAAATATTTGACGCATTGGCGTAAGCTGTAATGTCAAATATTTTTCAAAATTTAAAATATATAAAAAATATATATATATTATATATACTGTGTGGCATATTTACGTAGTGTAGCAAAATTCAGCATGCGGGTCAGATGAAAAAAGATTGAGTACCGCTGAGTTAAACTCTTTATAAAGTGATTGCATATATGTACATAAGGTGTTTTATTAGTAACTTAGTAGGTACAATAATACGCCAGGTATAGGAATTATTCTTGTGTATCGTTTTCTGGATCAATTAGAATGGAAAGATAGATGTAAAGGTAATGTTTTAAAAGCTCAGTTGCAAGACTAAAACTAAAAATTTCTGCGTGATTGCGAATTCATTTTATTTATGATCTAAAATGAATACTTTTGTTATATATCATATAAGTATATTTGTCGTACTTTTGTATCAATTAAAAATGCAAAACAAATCAATAATTTAACACACATAGAACAAGAATATCCGATTATCACCTGTCATATGTATGCACAAAAGAAAATTTCTCTCGTCTAGATTGAATTTATCACCATATATTTCAGATTATAGGTACGAGTGTCACTGCAAAAAATATTGGAATTCAGTTAATCCCAGTGGCTTTCAGTAAATGCATATTATTATTATACATATAAGAAGTGTCGATAAAAACCATGTATCCATGAAATATCGGATATAGCTTACTGGACGCCTACGATATCGTAGCGAACATGACGAGACATCAACGGTAAGAAAAGCATGAAAACTTATATCGATAAATTTGCAATGTAGTTTCTTCTTAACAACGGAGTTTTTCACCGTCGGATCTGTAGCGTAATGATCAATTTCGTTGAATTCCGTAAACATCTCACACTTTTGAGTCGCAGTACGAACAGCATTGTTTCAATCCCGTTCAACCTTCCAATACTTAAATTAACTGAGCGTATCAAGAGTGATTATTTACTAACTAGTTCTGTCCTATCCCTATTATTATATCCCTAATATATATTATCTTTGATAAATAAAGATTAAGCAACTAATTGAAAGACAGTCCTCGTGAAGAAATATGTTGAAACACCTTCATTATAAAACATATACTCTACAACCGGAGCGGGACACGGATTTTATAAAAAATCAAAGAAAACGCCAAATAAACTATGACATCCCCAGTGATGATTAAAATAATAATGAACGAATTCGGTTGTATTTATTTTAATAAATGGTATCACGATACAAAAGGGTTTTTCGTTAGTAACTGTTAACATAACGGAAAAAATTTCCAATAATAGTAAACAAATATTTTAAAGTCTATTTGAAGCGGGCATATTTTTAAAAAAGGTTAAAAATAGCCTAAGAATTATCCAAACTACAATTTATTTCAAACTAACTGTATAAAATTATAATAATAACACGAATTGTGCACTTTTCGTATTAAAATAATAGCATAGATATGTTAAAAAAATAATGTGATAACCACAGCTATCAGTTTGTTTGAAAGAAGTAAGGCAACAGACTCACGAGTCTGCCCCGATCAATTTTAGCCCGAGGCCATTCTACAATCTTCGCGTTATTATTGTTTTAGATGCTTAGCAATTAGCAGTTCGTTATAGTGATGACTACTCACTAATAGCGAGTAAGGATAGTTAAGTGGCATGGGTCGACGCCCAATCATAATGAACATAAAAAAAGACATTGTTTCGTGTGCTGTATATATTTTTTTTTACACGGTGGTAAATCAGTATATAAGGTTCGTTACGTTAAGTATTAGACTGTCGTGCAAATGTAACGGGGCTAGATTTTTAAATCAGTCTTTATTGAACTAACGATGTCTACGATTTCAAAACGACCAATATAGACTGGCAACCTTTTTTAGACGCAGATATAGTGTTATATAATGAATTAAAATTTCATCTTACAATTGACAAATTCAATATTCTTTTATAAAAATGATCAAGTATATTTACGTATCTATATAAGCACATTCATTTGTTAGCAATTTTTGAATGATAGAAAAAAATAGGTTTCGGAAAAGACTAGTGGTTATTTAATCACTCTCACCATATATATAAAGAATTGGTAGGCTATTTTTAGACATCAAACAAAAAACGATAAATCGATTGAAATATTCTATTCGTACTGGAATTTGCACCCGTGAGATCCATCATAGAAACCAACGACGTTGAACTCTACGCTGCGGATCCGATATATTTTACATGTATTATTTACTTTGATTGAAATGTGATATATAAATCAGGCGAAATATAGTTTATTTTGGGACTAAACACCGTGTCTTTTTTGCCTTTGCGAGTTGTTTGTTATAGAATTGATTAATAATGTATACACATAATAAAACTTAAGTACTTAATGTTATTTTCACTTAATTTGTAAAAGTCTATTTTTTTTTTTCACAAACAATAAAGTTACGATTAAATACTTCTGTTCTGTACGAAATACGAGTATTAAAACTGACATAAGAAGCTTTGTTTTACTACACGTACGTTTGTGTGTGATTGGTTTCAAAGTGATAACCATTATTTTTGTAGTCTGAGAATGTTAAATTATTTCAAAGCTGTTAGCATGTTTTGTCATGTCGTAAGATAACATAATCTCATATTCTTCACATTTTTTTAAGACGTTTGGTAATGTCACTACTTAAGATGCGTGGCGCAAAAAAAAAACGAACACGGCTAATGTCCGTTGCTTTTTATCGTTTTTATACTTAGTTATATTATTGATTTAGACTGATTTGACTTGTCAAACCATGTATAGTTGAAAAAAAAAGAGATAAATATGACAAATGTACAACGACTGCAAAACGATTACGAAATCTACAGTTTATTATGTTATGTATTTTAGTATGTTCATGATAATACAATAAATACTTTGCATCCCACAACATTTACATAAATAAGTTTTTTCATATATTTAGCTTAACAATGAGAAAACATGTAATTTAGTAAAATTTTGCATAACAAAAATTATTTGAAACAAAAGAAGCAATAAGATTTACTGTTTCTTTAATAGATGCAATATCTCTTATCGAATGTGATTATTGTCTAAAGTTTAGTTTGTTTTTTTTTAATATGAAATACGAAGAATAATACAGACGGTAAAGTGTTTTTCGTATACTGTGAAATTGTTGTCATGTATATACGAGAGATTTTTATATTTTTATAAAAACCAATAATATTTGATATTGTAAAATTTGCTTTATTGATATTACATATAGTCATCTTCGTAACCAACCACCGTGATCTAGTGGTTAATGCTCAAGGCTTCCGTGCTGCGGTGCGTAGATTCATAAATTGACCAATTACAATTGCTTGTAGGTGGTCGATCAATAAGACAATAAATGATGTAACGAAAAATTCGAATTTTTCAAATATACTAAAAAAATATATATATATTGTAACTAAAAATATCAATTTTATAAAACATGTCAATATTTAAATATTGAAATGTAATTTTTATTATCAGATTAAGGAAAATACATTTTTTATTTTAACATTTTTGTCTTGTTTATTATTCATAAGTTAAAATGACTAATATAATGTTTTGTGCGGGATAAAAAGGATTAATAATTTGATGTCAACAGTAAATTTAAAAGAATAAAAATAAAGTCTGACTTATCATACATTTACGACAAAAAATTGTCTTTGTTTTTGTAAGAAAATAAATCTCAACTTTAAAGAATGCTCCGGACCATGAATATGATTCAAATAATATATTTATATATTATATTTGTAAGTTGAACGACTTCTCGTTTATATTTAGTCTACACTGTCAACATTACGACTGTCAAATTTTACACTCAAGATTAGCCGTGAAGTTAAATTACAGTAATTAATTTAATTAAATTATCTATAACTTACCAGATAATGTGCAAACAAAGACGACAGCCGTTAACAGAAGCGCAATGTCACCCTTCATTCTCAACATTTTCGCTGTTTTCTTTTACTGCCCAATTGGTATTTTTTTTCACAATCACTGAGATCACACTGTTAAACTTTTCACTTCAATTTCAAAGACTTCTGGTTCGAGTCCAACAATCTGAAACAAAATAAAATGTAAAAATTAGTACAAAAATTTTATCCAAAGGCAAGTCGAAAATGTTTTCATGTGTCCACTCACCCCACTCAATTTTTAGCAGTGAGTTTTCATCAAAACCAAAAAAGGCCTACTACAAATAACTTTGAAAAGTAAATTCAACAAGTTATATACTTTTAATGCAGCTTATTTTTTTATTGTATATCAGTAGAATCTCTTTTATAAAAACGTTCAATCATTTTTACTGCAGATTAATAAATTCCATTGATTGTGCTGCAAATTGTCTTTGGATTGAAAAAAAAATGCAATTCATGCACTATTTTTATTATAATCATATCTGTTATATTACCAGTTGTTTTTTTATGTCTATAATGTACAAATAATCTTGGTCCAATATATTTATTATTGGTTGAAAATGCTGGTGGTGAGTGCATTATTTTAATGTATGTTTTTTCGTTGATAAATGTTTAACCTTTCCATGTCGTATGTGTTTTATAAAATTTATATTCAAAAAAATGAACAGTTATTTTTTTACTTTTGTTATATTCCATGTTTTTTATATATGTTGTTACATATGAACACAAAGCTTTAAATGAATTCACATAAATATATTATTTGCCGTTCAGGCACGTCAAAATTGATTGTTAAACAAAACGAAATCACATATGACTCAACTATTCCCAATTACGCAATTCTTGTCGCTTTGTGTAGCTGCTTAAATGAAATGCAACACGTTTGTATGCACAACGTGAATATATGAGTCAGATGTTGAAAATGCTAATTTCTGTCGCCACCCAAACCAAATATGTAGCGTTGACCACTTTTTTCAATAGATTAGCACAATATCAATTAAAAAATAAAGTAGCTGATTTGAAGTACACAAAATAAAGCACAAACTACTTAAATAACAAAATGTGTTTTTTTTTAAAAAAAAAATCTGGTATGCATTTAATGATTGATTAATCTATCAGATTAAATAACGAAGCTTTTTGAAACATAAATGAGGGTATTCAATAAGTTTGCTTTAGTGAAAATACTTATAAGTTAAAAAATAGTATCGACAGTAGAAAGGAAAAAGGAAGTAACCCACAGTTCTTCCAAAACAGCTTTATTCGATAATCACAATGTATACCACTTGACACACGTTACATCTATCAAAAGTATGTAAGCTGAAAATGCCAAATTAGTATTTGAATTTAGCTTTTAAATTTGAATAAAAAAGAGTCATGTGAAAATTGCGATCAGGAAAAAAGACATAAAAAACGATTTTTTTTAAAAAAATATATTCAATTAATACCAGATGAAGTCAATTAAAAACCAATTTATCAGAATCCATGCACTTCAATGTTGTATAAATTTCATAATTTGCCTTTGGCCCAAAATCATCAAAAAACGATTTTCGTGTCTCCTGTCAATTGTGAGTGTTACGTCCTTTTTCTTTTTCTCAGTCGATATACAATCTCTCTATAATGAGGCAATATATAATAAAACTTGATGACTATTTGCTAATTGGTTTTTATGCGCGTTATCGTTCGATTGGCTGAAATAATTAATTACAGTTGATAGTTCGTTGACATATAACACAGATGTAAAGAAAAATAGCCAACTTTACTATAATTTGCGGATGTTGGGAATATCAAGTTAAGAAAGAGCCAACGACGATTTCTCCGTTAAGTAAATAAGACAACCAATCACATCTTTTAATGAGTTAATTGTTTTTACCACATCCGGTAAAAAGTTGTTTTAAATACACGCCACGAAAAGGAAATGTAAATAATCAGACATATACTTATGTAGATAATTACAATTTTTCAAATAATACAAAATGGAGAATAAAAAACTTGTCCAATATTTTTTAAGACGTACCTATATTTTTTCGCTAAAATTAGTTTTTTAAGCCGGTTGTTACTTTTTTTGTCCCTGTCGATTTGAATAATTTGAACCGACAGGGATGATAGCTTCGTAATTCAAATATTTTTTTCGGTTGCCTATTTTAAAGATTATTTTTTATACTGTAATAAAAATGTCTTTAATGTTCTTTAGTTTCTACCCAATGATAAAAACAAAGCTTTTTGAGTTATCACTTTCTGCCAGTATATCGACGAGTAATAACCACTTAAGTAAATATTTATACGAGACAATTCTAGCCACGTTGAAATAGATCGCTGACAAAAATTGTGAATGAAATTTTCAGCATTCGATAAGCGTTATACAATGTCAAAATATTATTTATTTCTCAACATTAAAATATTAAAAAATATTTCTTTCCAAATAATCTTCAGTACTATTACGAATGTGATTAACTATATATTATTTCATCTTCTATAAAATGTATAAATGTATCTTTTCAGTTTTCAGAGGAAAAAAAATTAAAAGGTTTCGTTGTGTTTTGATGAACTACCGATCTGCTTTATTGTTTCAAAGGAGGACGAATACATCATATTAAAAAAATCGTTGGTCTTAAAAAAAAACCTAGATACCATTAATTTACAATGTTGCATGTTTGCCGGCTGCTGTGGATATATTCTCTGAATAGTTTTAAGATTTACTTTTAAATGTATTTCATGTAATTTCGTAAAACAGTACGAGCTTTCACACGCAATACTTTCATTAGTGAGTGCAATAAATCTTGTTCTAACATTGAATTTAGACAATTCTTTCGAAAATTGTAAGTATAAAATGACTTCTTTTTTTTAACTATTATTTTTTCAAAGGAAAGTTTATAATACTTGGCTTTTGAACGAAATAAAGTCACATTAATGAATTGAATAAGCTCAGTGAATGAATTTTGGTATTAACGATATGATTATAGATATGTTTCAAATGGCATTAGAATTTGTACTGCTTTTCTAGATATTTTGATTATATAACTGCTCTTTTGTTTACTGGATGTTTATCTTAAAATTTCGTACCTGTATTTATGGTAAAATAAATTTTAGATTTCGACTGAAGGTGCTTGGTGGAATTTCAATATTAAATTTGAATCTTTCAAATTATTTTTTTTATCCAAGAAAAGCTCTAGTCTCTGGAGGATTAAGAATCCGATAAAGAATGAGTGTTAAGGTTTGAAATGTCACAAGCATATTTTCTTTTAGATACAAATTTATAAAAAAAAAATGCAAAATCAATCTAAGAAAATTTTCATTTCGATATTATATTCGATGATCCCTCGGCAAAAGAACTTATAACATCTTTTTTTAAACTAGATATTCATCAAATATATAAATAGTTTAAGCCGATAATGTTAATCATAGTAACGTATCATTACTAGAGTTTCAGAATTAAATACCATGATGATCAGATCTTGGATGGGCATAGGTCATACCGCAATGCCGCTCGTTGGGCTAAATCGATCTGACTTTTTGATTCTCACGCGAGTCGACCATTATCCACCGCGTTCGTATCCGTGCGGACCCAGTAACCCGGATAACTTCCCTGCCCGTCAAGTCACGATTCGTCGCCGTCGTGAGCCCTTTGAGGGAAATAGAAAGCCATAGCACACTTCCCACGTGGCTTTCGCGCAGTGGAGTACGTAGAAAATGACCGAAAGGTGCTGTGTTCCCCCAAAAATGTTTTGGCAACAAATAATAACTAATGGTTTAACCGTTTCTATAGCATCATGAATCACATGTTACTCATATTTATGAAATACTAGCTGTAAGCCCGTTGACCTCAACGGAGAGATTTTTGTTGCATTTTTAAGTAGTCAGAAAAGTTACTGGCGTGAAAAATAAATTACTAACCTATTTATTGAATAATCCAGAAATTCTGATAGTAAAAGAAATATCTCGGGGCGTATATCGACAGCCCTGCCCTGCAGTATTTAAATTGTAAATTATTTATTTTTGGAATAATGTTCTAGTTTGCTAACAACTATTTTTCGTAATAGCAGAAATTTTGTAAATTATTTAATTTTTGGAATAATGTTTATGTTTGCTAACAACCATTTTTCTTAGAAGCAGAAATTTCGTTAATTATTTTATTTTTGGTATAATTTTTAAGTTTGCTAACAATTATTTTTCATAGTAGCAAAAATAGTCCTTGTAAATTACTTAATTTTTGGAATAATGTTTAAGTTTGCTAACAATTATTTTTTCTATTAGCAGAAATAGACCTCGTAAATTATTTAATTTTTGGAATAATGTTTAAATTTGCTAACAACCATTTTTCATAGTAGCAAAAATAGTCCTTGTAAATTACTTAATTTTTGGAATAATGTTTAAGTTTGCTAACAATTATTTTTCCTATTAGCAGAAATAGACCTCGTAAATTATTTAATATTTGGAATAATGTTTAAGTTTGCTAACAACCATTTTTCTTAGAAGCAGAAATTTCGTTAGTTATTTTGTTTTTGGTATAATTTTTAAGTTTGCTAACAATTATTTTTCATAGTAGCAAAAATAGTCCTTGTAAATTACTTAATTTTTGGAATAATGTTTAAGTTTGCTAACAATTATTTTTCCTATTAGCAGAAATAGACCTCGTAAATTATTTAATTTTTGGAATAATGTTTAAGTTTGCTAACAACCATTTTTCTTAGAAGCAGAAATTTCGTTAATTATTTTATTTTTGGTATAATTTTTAAGTTTGCTAACAATTATTTTTCATAGTAGCAAAAATAGTCCTTGTAAATTACTTAATTTTTGGAATAATGTTTAAGTTTGCTAACAATTATTTTTCATAGTAGCAAAAATAGTCCTTGTAAATTACTTAATTTTTGGAATAATGTTTAAGTTTGCTAACAATTATTTTTTCTATTAGCAGAAATAGACCTCGTAAATTATTTAATTTTTGGAATAATGTTTAAATTTGCTAACAACCATTTTTCATAGTAGCAAAAATAGTCCTTGTAAATTACTTAATTTTTGGAATAATGTTTAAGTTTGCTAACAATTATTTTTCCTATTAGCAGAAGTAGACCTGGTAAATTATTTAATTTTTGGAATAATGTTTAAGTTTGCTAACAACCATTTTTCGTATATATATAAATAAATAGTTAATTAAATTATTATATATAATTGAGCAGCCCTATATAGCCGTTCACAACCCTGCAGGTGGAAATCTTGGAATTCAAAATCGTTTAGTGCAAGATTTCACCCACAGATGTCATTATTAGTTCACTTAAAACGCGTTCTTTTTTTTTGCTTTGTATTATTTAAATTATATAAAGTTTTTATATCGCTTTTCTCAAGTGGATTCGTAGATCAGTGTGTAAGCCGTCCGAACGTCGCGCATGAAAATTGGGGCATGGTATCGAATCCCACAGCTTGAGAGAATATTTTTTGAAAATTAATTGTTTTTACACATAATAAAATAAAAATGTCATGATTTCAAAAATTCACTCATGACGTCAGAGAAAAATGAAGAAATGAATTAATGACGACAGCGGGGCAGGATGGGGGGGAGGGGGACCGTCTTTCTTGACGTCATCGAATAGGCGAAATCGCGACCATAATATACAAACGAAAAAAGTATCTCTTTAGTATGAATAAAAAAATGTTGACAGCGTGGCTGGGGCGGAGGAGGGGAAGGGGAAATCGGGGACAATTTACAGACAGACGGACAGACAGACGGACGGACGGACGGACGGACATTAACGACTATTAATATATAGATTATGTATTGAAAATTGAAAGATTATCACATTCATTTGATATCACAGGATATGAAGAGATTCCCAAAAAGTTCGAGTCTTAGTACGAACAGATTTTTTCAATTAAATACCATTCTTAAGAAATAAGTTGGCTTCGTTAAGAAATCTTTAATATTAGTAGCGAGAGCGATTAGTAAACTACTAGTTCTGTCCTGTCATATCCTTATATCTCTATCACTCTCTTCGAAATGAGAGGTTGAGCAACAAAAAGTTCTCTTAGAAAAAAAAAACAGGAGAGTGAAAACGAAATAATTATATTGATTTTCTAATTTAATATTTGCTAATATATTTTCCATTTTTATACACAAATCAGTGTGATTGATTTTGTTTTGTGTGTTCCTGTACATTATTATAGTTTTTATATTTACCAAGTACATGAGGTATTAGACACACCTTAATGCATAGAGTTTTCTTTTATTTTACAAATAATAAATGACGCACTGTATAATATAATTCACCTTTTGACTTGACTGTCTGGACCAGTTTTAATAATTAAGTAAGCATCTACATTAATATCATAATTAACGCTTATTGGCAGTATGTAGCTCCTTATATCAATAATATAAAATTAATAATAACACATCTGACCGGTTTTTGATGTCATTCCTTCAATTTTTATTTTAAACAGGTATTCATATGTCTCGTAATGATACTAATAGTGTTAAACACGTTTTGATGAATCAGATTGAATACTTTACTTTTTATAAGTAGTTTAAAGAATGTCCTCTCTTAAAATAATATTAAACTCATTACGATAAAAAAACAAATTCTTACTATGTCGTCTACTTAAAGATTTTTTCAATAATAATCATGTTTATTCTTAATATATTTGATGCTCTTGTAAATAATACGTCTTACAATTTAATTAATTTATTTCGTCTAAATGTGACTAAAGAACAAAATGAATCGCCCGTCTCTATGAACTTTTAACGTACACCACTGCATATTCCGTTCATAAACGTAGCCTCCGCAAAAGAAAGGTGTATCATGGTGAAATGAACCTTAATCTGCGTGATTAGAGATGCGGTTGCATTAAACGCTGCGCCAAGAGCGCGGATGCGGCGGCCATTTAATGACCCGCAAGGCCAACTAGCAATGCCGCGCGCGCATCGTCGGTCACGTGGCCTTGATTACGAGCGGGCGCCAATTTTGCTATTTGGGACGGGAAAAAGCTTCGGCAAGATTTAAATGCTTTCGCGGTTGATTTCAAAACGGGAGCTTTTACAGTTCTAATATTTTAAGCAATATTTACAGCACGTTTATACAAATTTAATATTGTGGTACATTCGTAATTATAAGAGAGTTATTAAATTGTCATAAATTAAAAACGGTGCAACCAAATACGAATTGACCACCGATACAAAATAATGGCTACCTTTTCCATGTTTTGTTTTTGACTAACAAATGAACAAAAATGCTTTAATAATATGAACTACATATAAATAACGCTTTGATTTTTTTTTACAATTTTTTACACATCAAACGTCGAGCATTCACACTATTCTCTTTTAATTGAACATCTCAGTAGATTTCTCTACAAGAGCTGATGATAAAGTAACTATTTTTGAAGAGAGTAAAAATAAAAAGACAAGACTAGTAGTAAACTAAAAGCTTTTACTATTGTTCTCAATTTTTTTTTAATTCAATGGGTTAAAATGAATCTTATACTGCATATTATATCTACGTCTAATTAAAAAAATTCTCACTCTTGAGATTGGTTGCCAGCTTTATCACATTTGTTGGGTATTTCACTTCCCATTATTTTTAAATTCCTTGGTGTTACATTATCCTACCAATTATTATTATTTAACAAAAACTCAAAATAAAAGTAAACGTGCAGACGAAAAAGTTCCTATGTTTATTATTTTTGAATGGCGAATTTCTTGAAATTTGGCATACTGTTTGCGGCCCAGTGGAAAGTCTCTGCGGCCCGGCACCGGGCCGTGGACCACCGGTTGGGGAACACTGGGCTAGACTACAGCGGATGACATATTCTCTTTATGATATTCGAAGTGTTTTTTCACAAAACAAAGTTTTCGACTCGACAGCGAATGTACTGTTTTGAATTTTATGTCAATAGAAGATTCAAAATACATTTCTGAACATTTTGCTTCGTCATTTAAACTTGATACTTACGTATTCAATACATGTGTTCGTGTAGTATAATGCGCAAGTTTCAGTGTACACTGACGTTTTAAAAAAAGACACATCTACGTTAAAGCCAGGAGTATTGTACCGCTTTGAATAGGAAACTAATCTTCTTGAGTGGTGTCTATTCAAAGAATTTGCATCGAGAGGTCAGTCGCGTGGCATTTTATATATTTGCAAGCGCATAGTACAGAGGATTATGGGAATACAGTTACCGTGAGTACAGTTGACACATTAACATGCTTGCAGATCGCTTAACACATTCAACGCCAATAAACGGAAGACCTGCATAATACGAGATTGTCGGGATAACAGGTTCTACAATGTTGCCATTTAAGGGCTGTCAGTCATGCAGTGATGTTTAAGTTGGCCGATGGTATATTTCACTATGTTTAATATAAAATTAAATCTGATAAGGTTTTTATTAAATGTGTAATATTACAAACTGTGACACGTGTTTTGCCTATTTAAGAAACATTATTAGACACAATATATCAAGGCTTAAAAAAAACTAAAAATTGATTCTATCTCCTTATTTATAGATCTCAAAATAAAAGTCGGTAAGTGAACAAAAAGTGGAATAACTTCTTAGTTTTACAATTTAATTTTAAAGTAAAAATTTATTTTCACAAAACGACCCCCGAATCCATCGAAAATATTAAGTATGGATATTTTATGTCGGTTTATTTTACTTTTACATATATTATTCATCAATAAAACAGATTAAGTTAATTTGTTGAAAAAATAAAACTCTCATTTGAATAATACTAATTTCATATTTATTTAATATGATCAAGATCGGTTTTGCTTTTCATGAGCATTTTCAACTGTAAAAAAATATACATTAACTTAGAGGTAATAGAATTAATACACACACTAATTTAAGAAATACTTAAAATTAATACTTTTCTAAGTAATATGAAATTAGAACAAAAAGCGTTTTATTTTTTGAATAAAATGTCTTTTCAAAAAGTATTGACATTGAAAATTTTAAAGAGATTGAGTCTAGTTAAATAGCATTTTTATAATAGTTACTAGTAGAGCTAGATTCGTATGGTCTTAAATTTATTAGCAGTGGAATATTTATTTGAAATAATAATAGTTTTAATAAATAAGATAAAAGATAGAAGAATATTTAGTTCCAATATAGTTTCGTTCTACGTTATTTGTAATATTGGTTCCGCTCATAATAAGCATTTTAAACTAATGTCAGTTGATATCTGTGATAGTTATCGGATATAGTAGAAAATATTATCGATTCCGAAGTAGCTATCCTTACCTAATTATAACGGAATTCTATTAAGTATCTGCCAATTCGATAAATAAAGAAGTAAATAGTTTGGTGGAGGCTATACAGTCTTTTCAAATGGAATTTTAACACAAGTGGTTAAGACGAGAAATTTTATTCAAGTTAGTCGTTTGACTTCTCGTTTTGAATATATCTTTTAAAGAAGGGTGTGATAAGGAATGGAATAGTTGAAAGATACTTGTTTTAACTACGCACAACTTAAAAAAATATTTTTAAAAAACTGATGATTTTTTTTGTTTAATCGTGATTGATAAATTTGTTTGATGGATACCATCACTCTTTCTAAATATAAATACAATAAAAAAATAACGTTAATTTATTCGTAAATACGGTGACTGTACAAAAAAGTTGTGTTCCAAATAGTACCGAATTGAATGCTTGAGTACAGCGTATCTAACAGAACGTTCAATATAAGGTTTAATATTAATTAAATATTTCGATTTTGTTGTATTATTTTGTCTCCACACCATTTTTACCGTACCGTTAAGTCTATACAATATTGACCTAGTATCTTTTTTGTGTCGAAAAAACAAATTTGAATGAGCATAGTGCCTGATAAGAAACAAGTTGCACCAGCACTGCACTATAAGTAGTGGCATATTTTTATTTTCCATTGTAATAAGGTGAAACAAAACCAAAGTATTTTAGTTGAACAAATATTATGTTATATATATTTGATAGCTGTTTCGGTTGACGCACTCATCAGAACTATAAATAAAATTATATTAACTTAGCTATATACACTGGCTTAGAATAGATACATAATACATTCTCTCGTATATTCTAACATCCTAATTTATATTGCTAAATGAAGTACTACATTTTTTAATCAAGCCAATGACATCTATAATGAGCAAAAAATAGTAATCAATCACCGTTTCTAAAACCCTTACTAGATGCTTAAGTAACTAGTTATTCATAGTAATTTATTGATTTGGCATTTACTTGGTAGAACTCCATTTTAATAGGGTAAAAATATCAAAGTATTTCAGTTCTACAGTTTTTTATATGTTATACGTTGATAGTTATTTCGGCTTTCGCAATCGTCAGAAATAATTTCTATAGAAGAACTAATACTTCTGACGATGGTGAAAGCCGAAATAGCTATCAACGTATAACATATAAAAAACTGTAGAGCTGAAATACTTTGAAATTTTTACCCTATTATTCATAGTAACTTTAATTAAAAATAATTTGCTTTAAATAATCCCATAATTGTGATAACAGTCTGAGAAACACTAAAATCAATTTATGAAATTTAATAATATCTTTTTCAATAGAAATTAGGATGTTGAGTAGACGAGGAGATGTACTGTATATCTTTTCTAAACTAAAGAAGTTAATATAAAATGAAATTTGATATCTTTGTTATTCCACTTGTACTACAAAATGTGACACGTGTTTTGCTTCTTTGAGAAGTATCATCAGACAGAAAATTAAAAGGGTTACGAATAAACTAAAAATTTATTCTAATTCTTCAATAAGTTCAAACATAATTCTGATGAGGGTGCAAGCCGAAACAACTATCAACTATATATAAAATAATATTTATATAACTAAAATAATTTATATTAATTTTTAATTTTAATATTTTAAAAAAATAAGTGGACAGCCCTATTTGCGGTATCATATTCGGAGTTGTGTCTGTAACTGTACCTAACCGTATTTATTGATTCATTATAATACTATTCCAAAGAATTTATATGATTATTAAATTTGCCGTAACTTTTTTTGCCATCAGTCTTGTGTGTGACTCACGAATCGAAAATGATACCGCGCTGGAAAAAAACTGGTTTTAATTGTTGTTTACATTTTATTTGTTTTTAATATGAACTTGTTTTATTTATTGTAGTTTTTTGTTATTTTTTGTTAATTTATTTACTTAAAATAAAACAATTTTAATACTTAAAAATGGGTTCTTAGTTAGCATACATATTAATTGCTAAGGTTAATACAAACTAATGCTTTTTTTTATTTCCAGGACGTTTTCTATCAAAACTTTTTTTTAAACGATTTTCTATCGTTTTCTATTCTCACCGCGAAATTGTGTTTGTTGTTTTTTAGTAATGTATTTTTATATAGTAAATATAGTTATATTGAATAAAAAAAACCTTATGATTTTCATTAAATCTCCAAGCTTGATGAGCAATGATTTTTGGGTTAACTTCTTAAGAAAACTGTGAACATAAAAAGTGGTGTAACAAAGTTATCAAGTTTATTTATTTTTTAACACAATTAAGCTAATACTTTCGATGGATTCGGCGGTAACTTTGTGGAAGTTCATTTTATTATAAAATTAAAATAACTTTGATTATTCCACGTATTGTGTTATAAACTTATGACACGTGTTTCGCCTCTTTCAGAGGCATCCTCAGACAACTGCTTTCGCAAATATTTGCTTAAGTACGAATGATTATCACAATTAAGCTAGTTTACGTTGATATAATTTAAATTTTTAACTAAATGTGTTTAGTTGAATTTAAATTTCAAATTTGAATCGTTCAAATTATGTGTACACGAGTGTTTTTAACGATAATCAAATTAATTTCAAAAACATACAAAGCTATTTGCTTATTATTTTAATTAATTCTACTATACTACTAAGAAAATATTTCTCCAAGCGAATTGAACTTTATTAAAATCAAGGCATTAGTAGAGTTAATCCATGTCGCCACCAACTTAGTGATACATTTATTTAATGTAAATTAGATCTCTATAGTCGTAAAAGGTTCAACTTTATTCGAATCTAATCAATATGAAAACATGTTAACTGAATTTGTATGTATTTAGTTAAAAATAAGTAAAGCATTAAAAAAGAGAAATGATTTCTGTAATAGTGTACATTTAGAAACAAACAGTTGCAACTAATTTGACACATTTCCATGTCAAACACATTAGAAAACATGTTTGATACTTGCGATGATTGAATACCAATGATTAAGCAGTATTAAACTGGCGTGTACTTTGATGCGAAAACTTTCTAGCGTACGCACTTTCAATATTAAAGATTAATTAATCCAACTCACTTGTATTTTCTACCACAAACACGTCTCGAAGATATAGATCATAAAACAAAACGGATTTCTTTTACTTTTTATCTTTGTTTGTAAACAAAGCCAAGCTTGCTGGAATATTAACCAAAACATTCGCATTTAAATTAGGGTATTGCAATTTTCTTGGTATTCAGTATACGTGGTTAAATTCACGAGGAAAACTTTAAGGATAAACACTTTAGGGAAATAAATTCTAGTAAAAGGGGGTTTTGTAGACTGGCCACAATATCTTGTCTCTGAAATCATAGTAATGAAGTTATATCGATAGTGTTTTTTTCCAAAAGAATAAACATGCACTATAGTAAAAACTTTGTCAAGTTAATTTGTATAAAAAAAAAAATCTTATGCGTCAAATATTTTGTAATTTTTTAAATCACTCAATTTCAATTCGAGGACAAAGACACCAAGAAAACCTCTCTTTAATATTTATAATAATACTAGACAAAAAAAACATTTGCGAAGGCATAGGATCAAAAGGTGTCTAATAACAAAAATGCACGTTTTGAGTTAAGTCCGGTTTTGATAATGCCATGGTATTCTTTATTCACAGTTACTCAACCTCTCTTTTTTCGAAAGAGTAAGAATTGAAGGATATGGCTAGGACAAGACTAGTGATTAACTAAACTTTCACACTTCAAAAGTTTTCAAAGCAAATCAAAAATAAAATTTTGCTACTTTGATCTGAAACATTCAAAATACCAAGAAAAAAAAGTGCCTGAACGCTGTTCCATCGCGTTACAAATACAACATGAAAACATAATTTTAAAGGCATAAAAGCTTATTTCAGTTTTTTTGCCTTATGATTATTTTATGTATTTGTATATATATTTTGCTTTTTTAGTCATATAAAATGTTATAAATCGTGGAAGAATAAAACAATGCAATAATATTTTGTATAATTACAAATGTCAGTGAAATAACTTGTGCTATAGTTCTGACGATGGCGAAAGCCGAAATAGCTATCAACGTATAACATATAAAAAAACTATAGAATTGAAGTACTTTGATATTTTTACCCTATTAAAATGGAGTTCTACCAAGTAAATGCCAAATCAATAAATAACTTATTTCCTTAATAAAATGGTACCTCAACTTGTATATGCGTTTATCCTAAAACTGTGTATTGTAGACAGACCCATTTGATCCTAAGCCCCGTGTTGGCCTTGTTGGCACTTGAACCAAAAACCATCTGATCAATATGGTAAATTTGTTGACTACAAAGTCCTACTACGATATATTAAATATGTTTCATGACTATGAAGTAAGATATATATGTGAGTGTACTCTTGTACATACAAAAAAGTAAATCTATAGGTCAGCAGTTTACCTATCTGACTTCTGGTCATCTTTGGACTGGTCCGATCGTGTTGGAGTGATTTAACACTAAGCCAGTATCACTTGGATGTATGTATAGTGCCGTATTTGTCACGATAAGAATTTAACATTTAAAAGGCATAACAAAATATAAACGTTCATACGACATTGCATTGGAATTTCCGTTTTTTTTAACGTGAGCCGTTATAATATGCATTTTTATTAGTATAATTCTTTCTTAACAATTATTTTAATGTCTTTAACAATATTTTTGTTCAAAGTCCAAAGTCAGTGCTAGTAAAATTTGTTTTTATGTGCAAACTATTCAAATTACAGCATGATTTAACCTAAAGCTTTTTTTTTAAAAAAAAAGGTGCCGGAACTCAATTCTTGTCAAACTTTTTTTTTCTAAACCACGTCCGTTCTTAATGTGGAGAATATGGCATCCTAATAGAGGTATCGCAATTGAGTTTTTTGAAAGAACTTATTGTTATTCAGTGGCTCAAGCTACCTTTTTTTTAAAGAGAGTAAAGATAGAAAGATCGGGCTGGTACCGGACTAGTGGTGAACTAATCGCTCTAGCTTTGCCCTGTTAATTTTAGTATTGAAAGAGTGGGAGGCGTAGATATCACAAATACCAACGCTTTCTTACAGAAATCAATTTTTTAGGTCTAATCCCAGTTGTGATGATTTTTTTACTGTTATAAATTTATCGCGGGATCATGATTTAAAAAATATTTTGAAACTTCTTTCGGTATAAAAAAAACAAGATTTAAAGAAAAATGTGAAAAATTATTTGAAACATTAAAAATGTTGAGAATAAAGGTGCCGGAACGCCGTTCCACCGCGTAACATTCAATCTAAAGTGCAGACTATTCAAATGACAGTTTGAGTATTCCAAGTTTAAACTAGAGTATTATATCCAAAGTGCCGACTATTCAAATTATGGTTTGAGTGTTCCAAGTTTAAACTAGTGTATAATAGCAAAAGTGCGAAAAATTCAAAATTAGAGTTTGAGTGTTCCAAGTTAGTGACAATATAATTCAAAGTCCACTTTAAATATATACTTGATTGTTTAATAACGGTGATTAACTGTATTGACTTACATAATTCTTAGATCGATTTTAGACGCAATGTTGAGTTAAAAAATAAGCATTCATTTCATAATACGATTCTCTAAAAAAGAAGTATCATCACTTGAAAATAGTGTGCCATCGAAACTGGTTGTTAATTTCAATTAGTAACATAAGGCAGCATGTTCATAGAAAGTATATTTTTTATAATCTCACAGTCAGATTACTTTTCTTATTGATATAATTAAACCTGATGTAAAATAATAAGTAGGTACTTACACGTTTAAAAAATAATAAAAAAGCTTAATTTAAATATATGCTGATGACTTGGCAAGACGTGTTTGTAATTAAATAAAACGGATTAAATTGTACTACCTGATGCGTGTGTTATTATTTATGGAAAAATCTATCACTGTTTATAATTAAGGTTTTAGTTAAATTAAATTTATTCAGTTGTAGTCAACATTTTTTTAACCCATATCCGCTATCAATGTTTTCTACGAGATTTTTCTACGAGAATTGTTTCTTATACAGTCGCTTAACTTCTCCTTTGTCACAGAGAGTACTAGAGATAGAAGGACAGGACTAGGGGTTTACTAATCGCTCTCGCTACGGCCAGTTATTAAAGGATCGGAAGGGTGGGAGACATCACAAACACCCATGTCTTCGAACAAAAATGTATAAGTCCATCGAAGTCAATATTTTCGTAGAATTATTTATAAAGTGTTCATTTAACTTTTTATTAAAATATTTTTATATGTAACAGAAAAAATGTGTATAATGGTTTTAACTTTACGTTCTTTGTTGCAAAATGTTATTATTACTACGGCGACATACCACGATAACATTACAGCGTATTATTTTTAAGACGGTTCAAAATATGTCACATTATTTGGTTGTGGGGTAAAAGAATTCTCGGCGAAATTAAATAAAAAAAAAGTAACAATTAATCGTAAATAAAATAATATTTGTAGAGCTAAAAGACTTTGATATTTTTTTACTTTATTAAGATGGAGTTCTACCAAGTAAATGCCAATTAAATTAATACATACATTAAGTTGAATTACTTATTCAGAAGTGGTAATAAACTGTTTATTTATAAATTTAAAAAAATATATATTTACAATTTTGATGAACTATATTTCAAACTATATTATTTTTACGAGCTTTACACACTAAGCAAATGTGTCAATCGTGATTGTGAATTCTGCTCAGGACTAGATTGTTAACGACACCAGCGATGTAAGTAATGGGTTATTTACCTCTGGCTTCCTCCTCAGTCCGTTTGACCCAGTTAGGAGGTTGAGTAAAAAAGGTCTCAAAAAACAGTCTATGGAGAATTAGATACGACCGCCCCTAACGGGAAAAAGTTGAATTTGATCAAGTCGAGCGATCAGATGCGATACGATAAATAAATAACACAATCTTACAATCTCACAGTCCAAAAATCCACCTTTCAGACAGGGGTATTCAATTATAATAGAAAGCATAAAGATTTGAAAATATTTGAATAGTAAAATTTGTATTACATTACGTGACCCGAGTACTACAAGGTTATATGTGAAAAATTTTATGAAATAAAAATAACAATGTAAACTAATAATTGTACTTGGAAAATTTTTCACATAGAACCTTGTAGTACTTGGGTCACGATTAATCTAATAATATTTTTTTTTTGATCGATTTTTAGATTTCTGTTCGAAGGCATAGATATTTGTGATATCTAAAAACTCCTTCCATACTTTTCAATCCTAAAATACCGGGGCGCAGCGAAAGCGATTAACTAACCACTAGTACTGTCTTAATCCTATCCTTTATATTAATACTCTTTTCGGAAAAATAGTGGTTGAGCAACTGAGTAGTAAGCAGTTCTTGTAGAAGAACTTCTGTTGCAATCCCAATTAGGAGGACATACCCTCTACATTGGAGCTGAAAAAAAATAGTCTGAATCTTAAAAATCTAGTAAACATTGTTTGAGAATCTTAGTTACGTTTTTTTTGGTTGTCCTCTTCTAATTTAGATAATATTTTGTTTTTAATAATATAACATATCAACATATCGACTGTAGAAAAACAAAATAACGTGACCCACAAATTTCTGAAAATATCTTTTTTCGATAACAACAATGTTTACAATTTAACAAAAGGATGTAAGTTGCAAATGCTGAACTATTATCTAAATTAAACTTTATGTTTGAAAGACACACAATTTTTTTAAGTCATCAAATAAATATTAGATTGAGTAAATAAAACATCAGTTTTTACGCCTTCGTGCTCTGCAAGGTTGTGTATATTTAATATTTTGACTTTGACCCAAAATCATCAAAAAAACGTTTAGTTGCACCTTTTTTCCAACAGTCGATATATTGTTCAACGAGATCTTATTATTGTTTAGTTGATCAGAATTTCTATTTTTCGATAATTTAGATTGCAAATGTATACGACTGGTATTAAGCTGACCTTTTTTTACTATGTCCTGATTCCAAGATAGGAAAGCTAGGATATAATTTTAGCATCACAGACATCCATGTCTTTAAACATAAAAATATTAACGATTGAAAAATCGGAAATAGACTCCGAAAACTAAAAAAATAAATAGTTAAATCTAGTAAAACTACACATCAAAGGACAATCATTAACTTAGAAATATAAAGGTAATTCTTTTGATACGAATTATATTGAAATTAAACTATAAAATACAGGCTCGTAAAAGATGTACTAACCACGTAAATGAATGCTCAACAATATTTAGAGTTGTTTAATATTAATATTCATCGTAAATGTAATCGGGAATTAAAATTATTTATGTGGTTATTAAAATAAATTTAATGATGATACTTGGCACAACACTGTATCAGTATGTATATTGTATATGTTATGTATACATAACATTATAGCACAGAGTGCTATGTAAAATTGTCTTTGACAACTTGTAACAATAAACCGATATCCTACTCTCCAAATCTCACTCGGTTCAAATAGAGTGTTGAAATTAAAAGGCCAACGGCTCAGTAAAAACTCCTCGATACTCACATCGTTATCATTTTGATTAATAAGATTAAGTGATTTATTTACAAAGTGTGTAAATTATGTATATGGAATAAAGTTGAAACAAGATTGAATTTAAATTAAGTGTTTTAGTAAAAATATATCCATAACATATAAAGTAAAACATACACAATTTTCTTGATAACTAGATGTTAGTTTGTAAAGTTTGTTTCTTGAATCACAACTACTTTGTATCTTTATATATTATAAAGTTTTTTTCTAATACAATATACTTTTACATGGTTTTAAAATTAGGCTATTGATCCTTATTCGTGTAGAATCTTTGTTTTCAATATAACCATATCAGCTACTCCCAATTAGTATTTAATAACGAAAATTATTAACGTCAAACGAAGAGCGAATCCACCAAAAATCATATAGGCTGTGCGTTTATCTAAATTCTGTATGATAAACGCATTGATTTTCTGCACTTGTAAGTCACCACTATAGCTTCTAAAACACTTTGCGTTACACAAAAAAAAAGTGTAGATACACATACAGTTTTCTAACCCACTAGATACTGCCATATAAACTAAACCGATCGATAGCAGTATTAGGTGGAGAAGGGCAAAGTAGTTAACAAGAAGGACAAGTGATTACGTTTAAAGCTTTCATCCTGCTGCCCAGAGTTTATATGCACAAGCCGTCATTATTTTTATGTATTTTAAAATTGACGTGTAAAATAAGTTTTAAAAAAATATGTTTCAAAACATTTTTGAAAACAAGGCGCAGAATCTCGTAACAACGTACCTTAGTTTATTTATTGACTTGGCATTTACTTGATAGAATTTCATTATAATAGGGTAAAAATAGCAAGATATTTAGTTTTACAGTTTTTATATTTATTAGTTGATAGCTATCAACTAATAAATATAAAAACTGTAGAATTAAATATGTTGCTATTTTCACCCTATCCTAACATACCTTAGATTAAACATAATCTTCACTTTAATCTTATTATCTATTAAGTAATAATTTTTTAATCAGTTTTCCTTTAAAATAATCTATTAACATGTCATATAAAAAATAATCTATTAACATTCTTGGAAGTAGTTACGGTTTAAATACGATAATCATCATACTCAAATATCTGTCACTTGAAAAGTTGAGTAATAATTTTATGTAAAGTTGAAAGTTTCTGATATTACATGACTGTATCATCTGCTCTGAGTTTTTGACTTGAATTTGTTTGAACGGGAAAATAAGTATTTCTTTGTTGGAGAGAGGCGTATAATTTTGATTACAGAATGTCGAGCAGATTCCAATTCAGGAGATCAAATACTTCAAGAGATACTTTGAACTGTACTTTTTGACAATTAACTGCCAATATCTACACAATTTTATGGATTCACAAAAACTCACATCCATAAATCAATTCAAGACTGGAATAAGTATAATTTGTATAAAAGATTTGTACTGAATATTTTTTTTAATCCATGTCCGCTCGCAATGCGGAGCATATAGCTTCTTATTGGAGGGGTCTCAAAAATTATTCTACGAGAACTGGTTGTTACTCAGTCGCTCAACCTCTCTTTTTTCAAAAAGAGTATTAGGGGTAGAATTATAAGGCTAGGCTTATCTCTCTCGCTACACCTAGTTATTAAATGATAGAAAGGGTAGGAGGGGAGGACATTTTAGACATCACAAACACCCATGCCATCGAACAGAAATCTGTAAATCAATTGGAAAAAGCTGTTCATACTGGGACTTGAAAAGTGAGGTCCGGCACGGAAGCCAACAACGCTAACCGCTGTGCCATAGGACCCGACAAATCTGTCAATCTAATGCAATGTTAATTAAATAAAAAATAAAAAATTTAAGCCGAATTCAGAGTCGGATTAGGAATTGGAGTCGTTTTTTATTTTATGATTAAAGCTGAAATCGTGTTATTTTTCAACAACTCCACAGCCTTGCTTATCAGCGCAAACCTCAATTGTTTCTTATATTCATAAGCAGTCGTGCACAACTTTTTTCTTCGAGCGGGTCGCATAACAAACACATTACGATAGTTTCGGTCCGTTTTTATTTATAAAAAACAACCGTGCAAAAAAATGATGTGAAAAACTATAGGTCCTTATTACATTTGACCGAGGTATTTCAAAACCATTCAACAAGAGGATAAAGTATACTTACTTATTTAAAAACATATTTTTTTCTAACATTTAGTTTTACATGTATTTATAATTAGGTGGTAAATGTGATTAATTTTAAACTAATTCTTTAAGCTGTAATTTGATTTGTTATTTTAAGCTACAGAACTAAATCAGAATTTTAATCATTAAGCTTGTTTCTATGAAACAAACTATTCTGCTTCATCAACGAAAACTCTTGTTCATATTCTTTGAATTTAATTATTTACTTAAAAAAATATATGCATTATATATTTTAATTGTACGATAAAACATTCGAAAGTCTTTCAAAAAATTCAAAAGGGCCGTGGATAGTGCATAAAGCAGGGTTTCCCAAATATTTTTTGGAATGGAACACTTTGCAAGTCTGGAAAATATAACGGAACACTTATCTGATTTTTTAAGATTTTTTTAAACTGTGATGCAGCGTATAAAACCATTCTAATTTTTTCGGAACATCTACTCTGGCTCCGCGGAACATAGTTTGGGAAACCCTGGCATATAGTTTCCAAACCCGGACCCTTTTTGTGATCCTGGGATTTCGGAATTGATATTTTTTCCAATCCCATGATTGAAAATTAAATATGAAATCTTGTATAAATCAGGATTCGGGATAAAGAAAAAAAATTCTCGAGAGCTTTTTTTTAGCTCTTCCAAGATTAATTTTCTCAATCCAAAATCCCGGGATTAGTACTGTCACAATCCCAAGATCGGATACCTTAGTTTTGTATCACTACTCATAAGTCTGTCCGACAAAGTAGATAGTTATATGAACGGCCCCTTATTAGTGGCGGATTATCCCATAAGCGCAAGAGGCGCACGCTTAGGGCCTCCAAATCTTGGGGGCCTCAAAGATAGCATATTTTATATGAAACCTTACATTTTAATATAATTTAAGATTTCGACTGAAGATGATTGGTAGAATTTCAATATTAAATTTGAATCGTTCAAATTATGTACACTCCCACAGATTTTGTCACTAACGACCCGGGTTTCGCCTTTCGGCATCTTCAGGCGTTCAAGTGCACGGATGAACCTGAACTGACTGAACTTACATTTTAATTTCAGTTTTCAATATTCATTATTATTCTACGAAGAGGTTTTCAGCACTTTTATGTTATTCGTAAAGCAGGGCATCCAAAATTTATTGCGCCGGGGCCTCCAGAGTGCTTAATCCGCCGCTGCCCCTAATGAAGGAATATACCAAGTATTTGTAAAACAAGTAACAAGCGCTTAGAATACATATTGTGTATCGGTATTAAAATTCAAATGTAACTTAAGCATCGAGTGGTTTCCACTTGAATTAATATTGTTGAACAAATACAAAATTTACGAGTCAATGTTAACGGGACAAAATGGCGATATGTTAAACGTCACACAAAATGGGTCAGAAATTCTCGTTCTCACTTCCGGCACTGTTTACTTTACATAGTAGGTAAGTCAGCGAGATGCTGATTTAGGTATCTCTCTGCTTGCTAACAGATGATAGTGACTTGCCTCGCAATGGCCGACAGTCATTTGAATGAAAACATAATTCAGCGGATGTCGACCGCCGGGCAACGGGAACAGCGGTTAGCCTTTATCGTCCGTATAATAAATATACTCCACTTAAGTATACATTCTCATCGTTGCATTGTAAAAACTAAAGTGATATACATACCATCTCAGTCTCTGAAGTGAAACGTGTGTACGTGAAGCTTATATTTTCAAACTACCGTCATACAAAATATTGTTAGTAAAAAGTAAAACACTGTATTTATAATATATTACTTTTTTTTTTTTATCCACGTCCGTTTGCAATGTAAAGCATATGCCCACTTATGAAGGTATCTCAACAGAAGTTTTTCTACAATAACTGCTTTTTTACTCAGTTGCTTAATATTTATTTTTATTTTCGAAAAGAGTAGAGATTAAAAAGGAAAGAGCTAAGACAGGACTAGCGATAAGATGATTTCTCTCGCTACGCCATGTTTATTTAAGGATTTTAAGAATGATTATTAGCCAATATTTTTTTTTTTGTTTTTTAGCATGTCCGCTCCCAATGTGAAGCATATGGACTTCTAATGGAGTTTATCTCAACAGAAGTGTTTCTACGAGAACTGCTTGTTACTCAGTTGCTCAACCTCTCTTTTTCCAAAGAGAGTAGGGAATAGAAGAAAAGGGCTAGGACAGGACTAGTGGTTAGCTAATCGCTCTCGATACGCCCCGATCATAGAATAGAATGGGTGGGAGAGGGGAATTCAAAACATCACATACATCCATGTCTTTGAACAGAAATTCATAAATCAATTGAAAAATCAATTTATAAAACTGCCCGTACTGGGATTCGAACCCGTGACCTCCGTAGCGGTAGCCATCAGACATACCCTTGCATTTTAACAGCAATCGATAAAATCTGTCACGGAAGTGAAAATCGTTGACTACTGCACTAAGAACCTAACTCACATGTTAAAAAAATTGAAATATATTTATGTTACTTCTTTTTTTCTAACCATATCCGCTCTCTATATAGAGAATATTTACTGATAATAGTGCTTATCTAGGCTAAAGACCTTAACTTCTATTTTTTCAAAGAGAGTGTGGATAGAATGATAAGGATTGGATAAGCCTAGTGGTTAATTAATCGTTGCCATTTCTCCCCATTATAATTAGATGCAGCGGTGGGCTGCCGATACTTGAACAAGAGGCTCGCTTAATCCCAAAGCTATTTGCCGTGTTCCATAGAAAGGGTGGATTTTGTATAACTCGTACACATACTCAATTATACACAGTAATTATTGCAGCTATCAAATATTATTATTTATACCTACTAGCTGTAAGCCCGTTGACCTCAACGGGGGGATTTTTGTTGCATTTTTAAGAAGTCAGAAAATTTACAGGCGTCAAAAATAAATTACTAACCTATTTATTGAATAATCCAGAAATTCTGATAGTAAAAGAAATATATCTGGGGGCGTATATCGACAGCCCTGCCCTGCAGTATTTAAATTGTAAATTATTTATTTTTGGAATCATGTTCTAGTTTGCCAACAACTATTTTTCGTAATAGCAGAAATTTCGTAAGTTATTGAATTTTTGGAATAATGTTTAAGTTTGTTAACTATTTTTCGTAGTAACAAAAAAAGTCCTTGTAAATTACTTAATTTTTGAAATAATATTTAAGTTTGCTAACAACCATTTTTCGTAGAAGCAGAAATAGACCTCGTAAATTATTTAATTTTTGGAATAATGTTTAAGTTTGCTAACAACCATTTTTCATAGTAGCAAAAATAGTCCTTGTAAATTACTTAATTTTTGGAATAATGTTTAAGTTTGCTAACAAGTATTTTTCGTATTAGCAGAAATAGACCTCGTAAATTATTGAATTTTTGGAATAATGTTTAAGTTTGCTAACAACCATTTTTCATAGTAGCAAAAATAGTCCTTGTAAATTACTTAATTTTTGGAATAATGTTTAAGTTTGCTAACAATTATTTTTCCTATTAGCAGAAATAGACCTCGTAAATTATTGATTTTTTGAAATAATGTTTAAGTTTGCTAACAATTATTTTTCCTATTAGCAGAAATAGACCTCGTAAATTATTTAATTTTTGGAATAATGTTTAAGTTTGCTAACAACCATTTTTCATAGAAGCAAAAATAGTCCTTGTAAATTACTTAATTTTTGGAATAATGTTTAAGTTTGCTAACAATTATTTTTCCTATTAGCAGAAATAGACCTCGTAAATTATTGAATTTTTGGAATAATGTTTAAGTTTGCTAACAACCATTTTTCATAGTAGCAAAAATAGTCCTTGTAAATTACTTAATTTTTGGAATAATGTTTAAGTTTGCTAACAATTATTTTTCCTATTAGCAGAAATAGACCTCGTAAATTATTGATTTTTTGAAATAATGTTTAAGTTTGCTAACAACCATTTTTCATAGTAGCAAAAATAGTCCTTGTAAATTACTCAATTTTTGGAATAATGTTTAAGTTTGCTAACAATTATTTTTCCTATTAGCAGAAATAGACCTCGTAAATTATTGAATTTTTGGAATAATGTTTAAGTTTGCTAACAACCATTTTTCATAGTAGCAAAAATAGTCCTTGTAAATTACTCAATTTTTGGAATAATGTTTAAGTTTGCTAACAATTATTTTTCCTATTTCGTAAATTATTTTATTTTTGGTATAATTTTTAAGTTTGCTAACAATTATTTTTCATAGTAGCAAAAATAGTCCTTGTAAATTACTTAATTTTTGGAATAATGTTTAAGTTTGCTAACAATTATTTTTCGTATTAGCAGAAATAGACCTCGTAAATTATTGAATTTTTGGAATAATGTTTAAGTTTGCTAACAACCATTTTTCATAGTAGCAAAAATAGTCCTTGTAAATTACTTAATTTTTGGAATAATGTTTAAGTTTGCTTACAATTATTTTTCCTATTAGCAGAAATAGACCTCGTAAATTATTGATTTTTTGAAATAATGTTTAAGTTTGCTAACAACCATTTTTCATAGTAGCAAAAATAGTCCTTGTAAATTACTCAATTTTTGGAATAATGTTTAAGTTTGCTAACAATTATTTTTCCTATTAGCAGAAATAGACCTCGTAAATTATTGATTTTTTGAAATAATGTTTAAGTTTGCTAACAACCATTTTTCATAGTAGCAAAAATAGTCCTTGTAAATAACTTAATTTTTGGAACAATGTTTAGGTTTGCTAACAACTATTTTTCTTAGAAGCAGAAATTTCGTAAATTATTTTATTTTTGGTATAATTTTTAAGTTTGCTAACAATTATTTTTCATAGTAGCAAAAATAGTCCTTGTAAATTACTTAATTTTTGGAATAATGTTTAAGTTTGCTAACAATTATTTTTCGTATTAGCAGAAATAGACCTCGTAAATTATTGAATTTTTGGAATAATGTTTAAGTTTGCTAACAACCATTTTTCATAGTAGCAAAAATAGTCCTTGTAAATTACTTAATTTTTGGAACAATGTTTAAGTTTGCTAACAACCATTTTTCTTAGAAGCAGAAATTTCGTAAATTATTTTATTTTTGGTATAATTTTTAAGTTTGCTAACAATTATTTTTCATAGTAGCAAAAATAGTCCTTGTAAATTACTTAATTTTTGGAATAATGTTTAAGTTTGCTAACAATTATTTTTCGTATTAGCAGAAATAGACCTCGTAAATTATTTAATTTTTGGAATAATGTTTAAGTTTGCTAACAACCATTTTTCATAGAAGCAAAAATAGTCCTTGTAAATTACTTAATTTTTGGAATAATGTTTAAGTTTGCTAACAATTATTTTTCCTATTAGCAGAAATAGACCTCGTAAATTATTGAATTTTTGGAATAATGTTTAAGTTTGCTAACAACCATTTTTCATAGTAGCAAAAATAGTCCTTGTAAATTACTTAATTTTTGGAATAATGTTTAAGTTTGCTAACAATTATTTTTCCTATTAGCAGAAATAGACCTCGTAAATTATTGATTTTTTGAAATAATGTTTAAGTTTGCTAACAACCATTTTTCATAGTAGCAAAAATAGTCCTTGTAAATTACTCAATTTTTGGAATAATGTTTAAGTTTGCTAACAATTATTTTTCCTATTTCGTAAATTATTTTATTTTTGGTATAATTTTTAAGTTTGCTAACAATTATTTTTCATAGAAGCAAAAATAGTCCTTGTAAATTACTTAATTTTTGGAATAATGTTTAAGTTTGCTAACAATTATTTTTCCTATTAGCAGAAATAGACCTCGTAAATTATTGAATTTTTGGAATAATGTTTAAGTTTGCTAACAACCATTTTTCATAGTAGCAAAAATAGTCCTTGTAAATTACTTAATTTTTGGAATAATGTTTAAGTTTGCTAACAATTATTTTTCCTATTAGCAGAAATAGACCTCGTAAATTATTGATTTTTTGAAATAATGTTTAAGTTTGCTAACAACCATTTTTCATAGTAGCAAAAATAGTCCTTGTAAATTACTCAATTTTTGGAATAATGTTTAAGTTTGCTAACAATTATTTTTCCTATTAGCAGAAATAGACCTCGTAAATTATTGAATTTTTTGAATAATGTTTAAGTTTGCTAACAACCATTTTTCATAGTAGCAAAAATAGTCCTTGTAAATTACTCAATTTTTGGAATAATGTTTAAGTTTGCTAACAATTATTTTTCCTATTAGCAGAAATAGACCTCGTAAATTATTTAATTTTTGGAATAATGTTTAAGTTTGCTAACAACCATTTTTCATAGTAGCAAAAATAGTCCTTGTAAATTACTTAATTTTTGGAACAATGTTTAAGTTTGCTAACAACCATTTTTCTTAGAAGTAGAAATTTCGTAAATTATTTTATTTTTGGTATAATTTTTAAGTTTGCTAACAATTATTTTTCATAGTAGCAAAAATAGTCCTTGTAAATTACTTAATTTTTGGAATAATGTTTAAGTTTGCTAACAATTATTTTTCGTATTAGCAGAAATAGACCTCGTAAATTATTGAATTTTTGGAATAATGTTTAAGTTTGCTAACAACCATTTTTCATAGTAGCAAAAATAGTCCTTGTAAATTACTTAATTTTTGGAACAATGTTTAAGTTTGCTAATAATTATTTTTCGTATTAGCAGAAATAGACCTCGTAAATTATTGAATTTTTGGAATAATGTTTAAGTTTGCTAACAACCATTTTTCATAGTAGCAAAAATAGTCCTTGTAAATTACTTAATTTTTGGAATAATGTTTAAATTTGCTAACAATTATTTTTCCTATTAGCAGAAATAGACCTCGTAAATTATTGAATTTTTGGAATAATGTTTAAGTTTGCTAACAACCATTTTTCATAGTAGCAAAAATAGTCCTTGTTATTTACTTAATTTTTGGAATAATGTTTAAGTTTGCTAACAACTATTTTTCGTATTAGCAGAAATAGACCTCGTAAATTATTTAATATTTGGAATAATGTTTAAGCTTGCTAACAACCATTTTTCGTATATATATAAATAAATAGTTAATCAAATTATTATATATTAAATTATTATATTTAATTGAGCAGCCTTATATAGCCTCTCAAAACGCTGCAGAACGGTCAAATTCGTTTAGTGCAAGATTTCACCCACAGATGTCATTATTAGTTAACTAAAACTTTAAATAGAGTTTTTTTTTCGTAACCATCAACTGGACTTGTGGAGCAGTGGTTTAGGTGTCCGAACGTCGCGCATGAAAATTGGGGCATGGTATCGAATCCCACAGCTTGACAGAATATTTTTTGAAAATTAATTGTTTTTACACATAATAAAATAAAAATGTCATGATTTCAAAAATTCACTCATGACGTCAGAGAAAAATGAAGAAATGAATTAATGACGACAGCGGGGCAGGATGGGGGGGAGGGGGACCGTCTTTCTTGACGTCATCGAAAAGGCGAAATCGCGACCATAATATACAAACGAAAAAAGTATCTCTTTAGTATGAATAAAAAAATGTTGACAGCGTGGCTGGGGCGGAGGAGGGGAAGGGGAAATCGGGGACAATTTACAGACGGACGGACGGACGGACGGACGGACATTAACGACTATTAATATATAGATGCTTACTAAAAGTACGCAATTCAATTAATATTTATAGCTAAAAAATGTATCGATCTGTATACATTGCAAGAGTAAAGAATTCCAAGAGTGAAAAAAGATATAGGTTCTATTCTTTTAACTCTAACTCTATATGTTAAACGTTATACTTAAACCATATACCTGCACATCAATGCGTTCTTAAAATTAAACTATAATGCATATTTATAAATAATATTATAACTAATGGATCTGAGAACATTTTTTTCCTCGCATAATTTAACAGAGGCTCGCCATCCTAAGTCAAATTTAACAAGGGGCTCACCCTCCTGCACACCCACCATTGGATGGATAAAACAAAATTTAATAAAAACAATACAAAATCATAAATCGATCCAAAAATGTAAAATACTGTCCTTACCGAGATTATAGTACAAACAGTAAACTATACAGTTATAAAGTACCGGCTTCTTTAGTGAATTAGTAAGAGCTGTACCTTAGCAATAAAAATTGGATTCAAATCCTGAAAAGCCCAACATCAAAATTCTATTTTTCAATCAAATGGGTGTTTGTAATATATTTTTTTAGAACTTATTTCGAATGTCTTTAATATGAAATAAAATTAATTTCAATTAATAAAAATACGAAGATAATTGGAAGTTTATTATTTAAATAAAAATTACATTTATTTTTAAATAAAATAAATGTAATTATTATAATTATTATAATGTATAGTTTAACAGCTTTTGAAGCCCGTAAAAGTTGCCGGCTATAAATTATTATTTTCTTTTCAACGATAACCATTAAATATAAATTCGTGTATTAAAACAGCTGGATATGGCCGGAAATCGAAACTTTTATAGCGGTAATATTGTTAACTGTGCACATTATACCGCAAAAATAGATTTAAAAAAACATTTCTAAGTAAAAGAATGAATAGCGAGTTAAATGAAAACTTATTTGAAACAGAAACTAATTTGAATAAAAATAATGAAAACAAAGCGACAGACTAAACGATTTAATGTTTGCAATACTCAATAGACTGCACTACAATAACTGTGGTTCCCAATCTTTCTTGTCTTGTATGTGGCAAGATTTCGACGCCTGCGAAAAGTATCTTTTGATCGCGTTGCACCATATTTCAGATATTCATTGTCAATTATAAATAAAATTTAGAAGACACTATGTTTTTATCTCTTTAAACCTCTCTTGTGAATTTCTGATTTCAAATTTGCAATGTAGAAGGCGACGCATTGATATATATTTTAAATTGCTTTGTGAATCTGTTGACTGAGTTGAATTGACTATTAAAATATATATACATGTATCGATTCATTTGTGTATTTAAGTAACGATTATCAGTTTTATAACATTCTATAAATATTGAGTTATTTTGAAAGAAAAATATAAAATACGGATTCATTAAATGTTATATTTAACAACGCTAATAAATGCTCGACAATAGTAAAAGCTTTTAAAAGTTTTTTTTTAAACATGTCCGCTCCCAATGTGGAGCATATGGACTCCTAATGGAGTTTATCTCAACGTATGTGTTTCTACGAGAACTGCTTGTTACTCAGTTGCTCAACCTCTCTTTTTTCCAAAGAGAGTAGGAATAGAAGGATAAGGCTAGGATAGGACTAGTGGTTAGCTGATCGCTCTCGACACGCCCCGTTCATAAGATAGGATGGGTGAGAGGGGGGAATTCAAGACATCATATAAATCCATGCCTTCGAACAGAAATTCATAAATCGATTGAAAAAACAATTTATAAAACTGTCTATACCGGGATTCGAACCCGGGACCTCCGTAACTGAAGCCAACGACGTTGACCACTAGACCACACAGGCAGTTAACTAGAATTTAAACTGTAATTATTAAAATAAATTTAATGACGATACTCAACACAACACTGTATGTAAATAGTGTATATGTAATGAAACATGAATTATTTTCTTATTTATTAGACGTTGATTCTTGAATTATATTATTTTTGTTTTATGTTATTCTGAAGCATAGTTTTATATGAAGTTTTGTACCAACGAATCAAATAATCTTGAAATATGTTAAATTTTGTAGTAAATTAAAGTAACATGTAAAAGTTATCAAATTTTACTGGCGATTCTTATTAAATAAATTAAAAAAAACATTTTTGAAAAAAATGCGTGGAACTTTGTTTTTGATTTAGTCACATTAACTGTGCAGGAGCAGATATGGATAAAAAATGTTTTTTTTATGTTTCATCTGCTCAAAAATGTGATGACACCGGAAACATTTAAAAAATAGCTCAAAAATTTGTTGTATTTTTCTGAATATAATGCCTTTCCATCAAAGATTGTCAATAAAGTGTACGAGAACGTCAATAAATTTACTCTTAAATTTGAATCGTTCAATTTATGTACATTCACACAGATTTTGTCACTAACGACCCGGGTTTCGCCTTTCGGCATCTTCGGGTGTTAAAGTGCACGGATGAACTTGAACTGACGTTAGTAAATGAATGTTTTGTGTTTATATAAGAAATAAATGTATCATTGAGTTAAAAGCAAAGAGCCATTGAGCTAGCGCAAAGGATTAGCCCATGTGAATTCCCACAAATGAAATGCTACACATGCCTGGCTCTCCACTTTTATACCCTATACAAATATAATCATAAAACCTTTTCCGACAAACAAAAATAATTATAATTCTTAAAACTACTCACCATTCAAATCTGTGGGCATTCCCATTGGCTAATCCTTTACGCCAGCAATGGCTTTAAGCTCAATGATACATTTATTTCTTATATAAACACAAAACATTCATTTACTAAGTGGTAGTTCAAGTTCATCCGTGCACTTGAACGCCTGAATATGCCGAAAGGCGAAACCCGGGTCGTTAGAGATGTACCATTTTAGCTTGACTGTGGCAGAACTCAGAACTAAAATTGTCGCCCTAGGACGTGTTGACTATGGCAACGTTAATGATGCGATGGTGGCGCCCTCGCGGGCAGTCAAGTTACGCTGGTACATATATAGTGACAAAATCTGTGTGAATGTACATAATTTGGACGATTCAAATTTAATATTGAAATTACACCAAGCACCTTCAGTCGAAATCTTAAATTGACTCATCTTTGAATTTTATACATTGCGAAATCAGGGAGCCGGTAAATTGCTCGAATGCAATTGCTCGAATGGAAATTACTCGAATAACAAGATCCTCGAATAACCAATTCCTCGAACGTCAAATGCTCGAATTTCTTGGTTATTTAAATGGTTTTAATACAGTTTAGTGTTTATTACATGGTAGTTGATTACTCGAGTTTATCTCAACAGAAGTGTTTTTTTACGAAAACTGCTTTTTAATTAGTTACACAAACTGTTTCTATATTTTTCCAGAACACATAGAAGACTAGGGCTAAGACAGAACAAACGGTTAGCTTATCATTATCGCTACGCCCAATTTTTAGTAAGAATAGGTGGTAGGGTTTCAAGAAATTACATTTATGTGTGCCTTTAAACAGAAATCCATAAAAAGTTGATTAAAAAGTGTACGTATTAAGATTCAAGCCCGTGACCTCCGAAAACAAAATCAACGACCTTTTCCACTCGACCACTGGAAACTTAAATAAAATCTATTCTTTTAATATTACTTATTTTTTATTTATGGTTTTTATTTCCCGACTTGCATAAATATTTTTTTAAAGAATGAGTAATTAATGTTTAAACTTTTATAAAAATTTTCGAGCAATTTGTAATTCTAGCATTTGATGTTCGAGGAATTGGCTTTTCGAGCAATTTAACGGGAACCACGAAATCAAACTGTTATTTTAGTTTTCAAAATTCAACAATGAAACTTAATATACTAAAAAGATCCTTCAGATATTTGAATAAAACTCAGCACGCTTTTATTTTTTTATATCATTGACCAAAAATAGATATCTTAAAAGTGACTGTGGTTACATTTGTGGTTCCCGTGAAGAGAGCAATGCGCAAAGGTTATAATCATGGAAAAAATCTATCTTTAGACTATAGAGTAAGAAAGGCTCTATCAGTTCTTTTGTCGCATTATTAGTCAGTACAAAACCATTGTCCATTGTTGAAATAATCATGACGGTTTGGTGGATGTCCTACGGATGAAATAGCGTTGGTACCAGCGATAAGAGCGACCATTGAAATAGTGCAATGACATTACCAATCGAATCGGTATTCTATGTCGAGACAACACGAGAAATAATTCCCGGGAAGTCGTCGTTTTTTTACCAGTTTCGGTTCCTGGGACATTTTAATAAAAACAACACGAGAATTACATTTTAGAAGTATTAATTTTTTTAAATTGTGTTAGTTCTCTAATTCATAATTTGTAAATTATTTTCAATTTGTTATGTATAAATAACACTGTTAAATTCTATTTTTTATCAGTTGATAATGCTCACCATGAGCGACTTGATAAATAAAAGTGGAAATATGTACAAAAAAAAATCTTGTGCGTTTCTTAATTTTTTTATAAGCGATTTTTTTTCATTAAAAAATATATATCCTTTTCACTTTTAATGTGTTCACTGTCAATACTTAGTGGAATGGCATTATAATAAGAATAATAAAAAAAAATAGTACTTTTTCCACAAAAAAAAAATATTTGATCAGGACCGGTTTCGCTTATCGCGAGCATTATCAACTGATAAGAAAATATATAAACAGTGCTATTTATACAAGTTAAATTGAAATAAAAGGTGTAAGCAACTACTAACAATGAAAAGGATTTACAAATTACATTATAATTACATAAAATTAAAATGCTTAACACCTATAACATACAATTAAAAAATCATAATAAATATAAGTGGCAAATTTAATTGGGTTTATAATTGACATCATTGGGTTTATAATTGATGGACGGTAAAAACCCGGGACGTATATTAAAAAAAAACATGTTTTTACTTGGTTCCTAAATGGTCAGCTACATATCGGAAGTCTTTTTTAACTACCTAGGGGAAGTGTTTAAGCCTTTTAAAACGTAATCTGTCAATAATTGATGGATAGAAAATAAATTTAAATATAAAATACATTTTTTTAATTAATTCCACATTATTAATTAAAAATCATCGCGATCATTTGATAACATCAATTGATAATGAATAGAATTTTCAGATAAATATAAAAAATATGAATAAGCAGCACTAAATTTAATGTAGTTAAAATGTCTTTAAAATATTTTAAGCGAATAAGAAAAACGTAAGAAATCTTTTATATTAAAATTTTTCTCAACATTACACGAAGAAACAATTCTGATACCTCTAATATCTTATAAAGTAATCTTTTCACACAACATTGACATCAATTATGAAACTATTATCATTATTTCGTTATATAATAATAGCAATAATTTACGATACATATTTAAGTATCGTGGATTGAGAAGCAGTTGTCTAAAATAAGCCATTATTCGTTGTTGGACAAACAAACGGTTATTTTGAAATACTATCCCACGTTAATTTGGATTCATTTTAAGTTTATCGATGAGTTATATCATTTTAGTCCGATAAAAACAGTTATTTTGCATAGTTAGAATTATTTGCAATATAACCGCTAGGCAGAATTTCCGCAAAACACTATGAATAGAAATGGTACTTCATTTAAGTAAATATATTTGACTGGATAAAGAAAGCTATTTTAACTTTGCTTTCGTTAAACATTGTTTTAAAAGCGTCAATATTGGTTTTAAAAAAATATAACTACAGCAAAAAAAAAGATTTATTGGGGTTGTGAAATTGGGCGATTTAATAATATTGGTATTTTTTTTTACATAAAAATTGTAAAAGATTGACAAATTTAAATTTTAATCTTTTACGTTGAAGAAATAGTTATTTAAAATTGACAAGGAATTTAACTTTGTAACTGCGAAAGCTTCGAAAAACTCTTCTTTAACCACTTGCATACCGAGCGGACACCGGTGTCCGGAACATATGCAAGCGAACATTTAAACAAGACATTTAAAAAATCAAATACTTGGTATTCTAATGGAATATAACCAATGTTTTAATGAATATGTGTAGTTCTATCTATACTGAGTCAATATAGGTTTTTAAAATATCGAATTCGAGTGTATATTAGGCAAAATTATTTTTCTCAAAAACACACAATATCTCTGGGACATATTAATGATTTATTTGCGTGGTATCCAAGCGGTTAATACATAAAAATAGCATTCGTCGGAACTCGGAACTCACCCACGTCCACGTAGAATATGTCGATGTCTTTTATATGTTACATTCAAAATTCGATTTTGGTTCATTTTTAATACAGAAATACCTATTTTTTTCTTCTTAGAAACCGGTGCTTCGGTATTGAAACAATATCACGAATACTGGATTTCCGGTTTCGGTATTACTGGTGTTGCAATATCTAGGTACATCAACCTTAGAAGCGGGAAACGTGGTAATATACATACACTACATTAATTGTAGGAATCGTGTATAAATTCGGGATTGAGAAATTTTTGCTCGGCGATTTTGAAAACCTGGGATTTTTCAAAAAAAAATAGTCTGTTTCAAAGACCTAGGAATTTACGAAATTACCAAAATGGAAAAATTTGGGACCTTTTTATTTTATCCCTGCTGAAATTCTATCAAACTCCGAAATCGGAATATATCCCGGGATTGGAGTCCCTTTATCAATTTTTATGTAATTATGTATATCTAACTGAATATCTATTTTTCATTAAAATCAAAATATCTCTTCAAAATTTCATATAATTTGATGAAATACAAATAACACAAAACAGCAGTAAGACGCTACAATATCGATTGTATTTCAATAAATAAATTAGGATCAAATTAAATGATCAGAATTTAAATCAATTTTCGGTCAGAATATTATATTTTAAAACAATTTTGGTTAGGTTAGATTAGGTTTTTTTTAAATTTCATTTAAATTATGACTGATATTTATGACCATTTAATATAGATTCTAATTGGAGAAATACGATCCAAATAAATTGACAAATGATGCTTTGTCACAATATTACAAAAATAATTTGTCGCCATACAAAGTTTGAGAAGCGGTGACGTATTTATAGAATGCAAACGTAATTAGACGTCGTGTGAAGTTTTAAAAAAACGCTGATTTATTTTATTATCTTGCTTCGTCGGAACGCAATTTTTATCCGCGTAAGTAGGTAAACACTCGAATTAAGCCCAGCCGGTGTGCCAGATAGATTAGCGAGGCGAGGTATTAGTATGCATCCGAGAGGAGAGGTGAAAGCACGCGTCAATGTCACTCGGAGTGCACTCGAGATACAAATCGAATACGCTAATGACCGGTTTCACCAGCCGTGGAATCATTACGCACGCGTGAGAATGGGAATGCAACGGCCAACTTAAAAGTGACGAAGAATAAAAAAACAGTAATTAAGATATTGACATTGCAGTACTACGCGGTTAATATGTTTTTATGTACGGTACCTATTGGATGTCAATTAGTTTTGACATACGGTACTATTCTGAGAAATGTAATCATAAACATTATATTCCAAAATGCAATTAAAACTCACAAACACACACATTGATGGAAGGCAACTATTTTAATTCTATATTATTTTTTTGTTTTTTGAGGGAGCACAAAAAATATTAAATAGATACAACCTTGAAATATATTTTAGTTAAAAAACAATTCCAACCCTTTTAATTCTTAAATAACGAGGCGAAGCGATTAGTTAAACACTATTTCTGTCCTAGACATATCCTTCTATTCCTACTGCTTTCTTAGAAAAGAAAGGTAAGGCATCTGAGAAAGAAACAGTTCTCTTGAGATGATTCCGTTGGGAGACTATATGCTCCACATTGGAAGATGAAATAGATGTTAACCACTTGAATACCAAGCGGACACAGGTGTCCGGAACATATCTAAGCGAACACGGATGTCCAAGACATTTTTAAAAAATCAAATATTTGGTATTCTTATAGAATATAAGCAGTATTTTGATGAATTTTCAGTTTAGTTTCATTTATACTGAGTCAATATAGGTTTTTAAAATATCGAATTCGAGTTTATATCAGGCAAACTTTTTTTTCTCAAAAACATGCAGTATCTCTGGAACATATTAATGATGGATTTGCACGGTATTCAAACGGTTAAAAAACAACAATTTGAAGAAAAACGCTTGTGTGAGTCCTTTTTGCCGATCACAATTTTCGCATCCCCATCTTGCTAATTTTAAGTCATCATATGGTTTATTTTATATCATCACATGCTTATCATAACTTTAAAGCTTAATTTACATTTTTAATCAGAATTTTCAGCTTAGATCATTTTAGTACAACGTTAATTAGTTTGTATACAACGTGATTATCAAAAAAAGCTATTTTAATAAATGAAGGGCTACTACACTTCGCTTTTCAACAGTAGATTCGTATATTGTTAATCACTGGGTCCTTGGTCAAGTGGGAAATGCCGTTGGCTTCAGTTACAAAACTGAAAGGTTTGAATCTTAATATGAGCAGTTTCATAAATTGTTCTTATATTTTATTTATTGAATTTCTGTTAAAAAGCATGAATGTATTTGATGTCTAAAATACAATATATTTAAAAAATGCCCTACTATTTTAAATAATGATTTTAAGGAACTGAGCTACAAACAGTTCTTGTAGAAACAATTCCTTTAGAAAAAACTTTATTAAGACTATATCTACATATATGATTCACATTGGGAGCAGACTTGATTACAAAATGGTGAATACAATATTAATGAATAAAAAACTAAACTTTTTTTTAAGGTGTTCACTGTCAATACTTGGTGGAATGACACCGCAGGACCGGTTTCGCTCATCGCGAGCATTATCAACTGATAAGAAAAATATCGATGAGCGAAACCGGTCCTGATCCAATAAATTTTTATGTGGAAAAAGTACTAAAAATGTATTATTATTTTTATTAAATTAAATTTTTGTTATATTATATAATGGTGCTCACAAAAATAAAATAAAATTTTGTTAAAAAAAAGATTAATTGTTATGACTTATACATGTCGACTATGAAAAGGAAAAAGGACGTAACCCACACATAACTTCCAACTGGTGTTTAATTGTCATAATCTAATATTAAATAAAGATATTGTCTAGGAAAAACCTTTATTTCAGTCTTTTTTCTTGGTTTTAATTTTTAACAATTTGACATCTTTTCCAAACATAAAAGCTAAATTTATACATTAATTCGGCATTTGCATTTTGATAGAAAATGTATTAAGTTGGATACATTGTGATTATCAAAAAAAAGCTGTTTTGAAAAAACTGTGGGTTGCGTCCTTTTTCCTTTCCACAGTCGATGTGGTTTTATTAAATTACAAATCAAATTTGATTATATAATAATTGCAATAAGATAGGCAATGAAAAAACCAGCTTCCGAGTCCGTTAACGGTGAGCTTCCCTGATTTACTCTGTAGGTACCACAAAAGTACCATTCAAGTTTAGTACCGTGGTAAAAAGGTACCTGGAGGCTGCATCAGTCACCGAGTTTATGGTTAGTGGCCGACCTACACTCGTTCGGGTGTTCCACAAACCCACATTTGTCTGTCGAAGATCGAAGGTGAATGGAATTTCCACCTTAAAATGGAGAAGCAAGTTAAGACTTGTGCAAAGACATAAAAGCTGACTTTTAGTGACAAGAAAAACATGACACAAAAGCTTAGGAATTTAAGCAAACTTTTTATGCAAACTTTAACTAAATATAAGATATTTTTATAAATTGATTGAATTGACATTCACTTGATAGGAATAAGTATTTTAGTTCTACGATTTTCCATTTTATAATATTAAAGATATTCATGAAATTGGTGATATAATTAACTAAGCATTTTAAATTTGAATCGTTCAAATTATGTACATTAACACAAATTTTGTCACTAACGACCCGGGTTTGGCCTTTCGGCATCTTGACCGCCTGAAAATGCCGAAAGGCGAAACCCGGGTCATTATCGACAAAACTTATGGAAGAGTACAGAATTAAAATAATTCAATTTAAGATTTCGACTGATGGTCCTTGGTGGAATTTCAATATTAAATTTGAGTCGTTCAAATTATGTACATTCACACAAGTTTTGTCACTAACGACCCAGGTTTCACCTTCCGGCATCTTCGGACATTCAAGCGCACGGATAAACTTGAACATAATGTAAAACAATTAAGAAAACATACTGATTGTTCAGTAAACAAAAGTGTTCAATTCTAATCTAGAATTTTTTATAATTTCAAAAGTTTACTTTAGTCAGTTCTCGTAAACAACTTCTGTATAAATAAGCTATAAGGCAACGATTTTTAACATGGGAGGCGCGAACAGTTCAATATATTTATTTACCCTTTAAAACGTGTCTTTTTTATTATATGAAGTAAAGGATGGGGAGGCGCGAAGATATTTTTATTTTCAAAAGGAGGCGTAGTGACATAAAGTTTGGAAACCACTGCTATAAGGAATGCATTGGGAGCGAACACATAATTGAAGACAAATCTTAATGGATTAGTGCATTAATTTTCATGTGAATGAACTTTGATTGAAATAAAGATAGAATTTATTTTCACATGAACCATGCGATCTAAATTACTTGACGTCCAATTGAAGAAAAAGAGTTCATCAATTAAAATAATACTGTTAGACGTCTATTGTCGAAAAGAAGAAATCTCAAGGTATTTGGCAGTACGGCACATGAATCATAATATATAATTTGGAGCAATAAAATGAGTTTCGACGCCACATTGTACTCAGCCTACATTAGAAAATTTACAGCCATTAAAAATACTGCACCGATAAAATAATTCTTTCTTGATAGGATTGTAATAAATAAAATTAATAATGAATATTTTTTCTAACGGTGCTGTAGCATTTAAAATAAATTCTTTACGGATTTAACTGTAATTTGTACACGTTAACCTACTACCAATTGACTATATCGACCAGTAAAGGTAGAAAGAAAATCGTCAACGACAATTTATAAATTTTACAAGAGAAGGTTTATGGATTTATATTCGAAGGCATAGAATTCATGATGTCGTTATTCTCGTCTAACATTTTTTTTAATCAATTTCCGCTCCCAGTGTGGAGCATATGGCCTCCTAATGAAAGTATCTCAAAAGATTTTTTTTCTATGACAACTCAGTCGCTCAATCTCACTTTTTTAAAGCGAGTAGTAGGGAAAGAAGGATGGGGTCTAGAACAGGAACAATTGGCTAATCGCCAATTGCTACACCCAGTTACTAAAGGATCAGAAGGATGAGAGGAGAGTAAATGATGTTGATTGACATCACAAACAGCCAGTCTTCGATCGCAACTTTGAATTGAATAATTCTCAAATTCACTGTGATCTGACCGAGAATCGAACCCAGACCCGTGTGATCATTAGAGCAAGCTCTAACCAACTGGGCCACAGCAGGCGACAATACAATACAATAATTAAAATTGAGAGTTAATCAAAACAAAATTAAATTTGTTTTTTTTTTATTCTATAGGTTGTGCAGGGAATTATGGCACGTATTATGCATCTTTTGAGAAGCATCGCCAGACAAACTATCATACGGTTATTTAAGGCTAAACTAAAAATTCGTTAAAACGTAAATAGCTTTACAAAAATGTTTCCTAAATATACGAAACACGTGTCACAATTTATCACACAGCCTGTGGGATAACACAGTTATCAAATTTAGCTATATATTAAAAATGAACTAACACAAAGTAGCCGCCGAATCCATCAAAAATATCGAAAGGAGTCTTTGTAAAACAAATTCTGTTGAGACAAGCTTTAATATGAGTCTTCATTATGTTCTAGTTTGAGAGTAGGCATAAGTTAAAAAATGACTCAGTAAGTCTGTTTCTCAAATAGACGAAACACGTGTCACAATTTAATACACGGCCTGTGAGATAACATAGTTATCAAATTTAATTTAATATTGAAAATAAACTTTTACACAGTTACTGCCGAATCTATCAAAAATGTTGAAAGGATTTCTTACAGAAATACTTCATAATGATAGCTCAGTTATGAGTTCTTATCAGGGCTGTGGAGTCGGAGTCGGAGTCGTGAAAAATGAGCGGCTCGATTTTTTTTTGAAAAATATATTCAATGATCTGTATTTAAACAAAATAGTTAAAAGTGTTGACATTTCATGCTTGGCTGACTAAAGATGATCTGATGGTATACATTTATATCAGTTAAAATGAAATTATTGGAAAATTTCTTCGGAATCGGAGTCGTTAATTATTTTAAAGCTGGAGTCGGAGTCGTCTTTTTTTTACGAGACCCCACAGCTTTAGTTTTTATCAACCAGCGTTTGACGGATTTATTAAAATGCATATATTGTGAATAAGTATAAGTTGGATATTGAACGCTGATGTATTTTAGTTAAAAAATATAAAATCACGACAATTTAGTTAGTTGAAACATTCACCAGCCTTGAAAGTGTTAATCGGAACAAAGTTATTGTTTTGCTTGCAGTATTTTTCCAAAAATACATTTACCGTAAATCGTCTGTGAAACGCATAAGTTGACGTATCATATAAAATTGTATGAAAATTACCTCCGTAACAATAGGCCATGAAACTTGCACCGTTTTGAAGTAAAACGGTTCATAGAAAGGTTGTTTTTAATATGTCTTGTTGTATAAATTTGGAAACTAGGGAGTGCACAATCGTTCTATCGTATATCCGGAAGAAAACCGGTATTTTTATTTCAAATGAAACTATCTTAAGTTTAGATTTTTGGTTGATTGTAATTATTTGACTTGTTCGTTTAATATAAGAAGTTTTATTCATTCAAAAAAAGTAAAGGATAACAAATGTGAAAAAGTCTATAACAGAATGTATTATGTATTTCTTCCAAGCCAATATATATATGTAACTGAGTAAATGTAGGTATAAACATAGTCCTGATGAAGGCATACGCTGAAATATTTATCAATGATATAAAAATATATTTGTAGAACTAATTACTTTACTATTTTTCACATTATTATAATGAAGTTTAACCAATTAAATGCCAATTCAATCAAAAGGTAATAATTACTGTTTCTAATATTTTTCCTCTGCTATTTCTATAGGTTTATAAGAAGTAACGAAAATTATGTAATCAAAATTAAATTAACCTTTCAGTTAACATCAGTGACAGTCGGTAAATAAATATTTTATAGTATTATATTTGTTAAGTTATAAACTTATATATAATTTGAGATCCGCTCGTTATTGTTGTGAGTTATAAAATGCAAATCAATCGTAGGGGAAAAACCACCCAATAGTATACCTACCTTCATACATATACAAATTGACGGGGAAAACTCATAACCAGTTACAGATCGACCATTATAAATTGGCCGTTTAGCGAGAGCGCTAATGTCAAGGGAGTTCAGTTCTAATTATAATTGATCCGTCATGGCCATCAGGCGTTTCATAGTGTCATTGTTTGAAATTAACAGCTTTTTTGAGACACACCTTCTTCAAACAATTGTTGACTTTGACTTTTTGAAATATTTTTTCTTACGAATTGTTTTATTGAACTCGACGTCCCTTATCGTATTTTTATTTTAAAAATATTGCTTAATATAATACTTTGATGATGTTTACAAGCCTGCGTTTGACAGATGCAAGCCATAACAAATATCCTCTAGTTTTTTAGTTCCGATTTTTACCGGCGGCCAAAATATAATAATCGATACATAGCTTTACAATTATTCGTACCATTACTGAAGCTTATAAAATATTATATTATCTCTTGTATTAGCAAGACAATGTATTTATATGACTATTCAATAAATAAATTTTGCAGAGTTTATTTTGAGGCAATTTAATACAGTTTCGACGAATTCTCACGAAGTAGTAAAAGTCCGTTATACATGCACGAACTTTGCAACAGATTTTGCAAACAGTCTTCAGTGGTAATTGCATTTGGATGCATCACGTTTGCGTGACAGTCAACGATACGGTAAAGAGGCAGAGAAATAATTATGTATTCGTCTTAACTTTTATATAGCACTTCTTTTCATTTGTCTGGTTACACGGCCCAATAGTACTAACATTGCCTGAGATGACTTGTCATCATTACTGCTATTAATAATTTGAATATCTACCACGAACTTTAATCCAAGCAACATGGGCCCTCTTTTGTCCAGGGTCCCATGCTGTGTGGTATTGTGGTATTGTGAGCCGAAAACATCTTGGCCGATTTCTCGTGCTTGACATAAATCTTGAAACTGTATCAGTGATTAAATAAATATTTTATTTTATATTTCATTTAATAAATTCGTGTTGGATAGTACGTGAAATCTCTTTGTTTGTGAAAAAATATAGATTTATACTTTTCTTAATCAAAAAAAATGTGTTTTAAAGAACTACACAAACCTTAATACAGCGTTTTTTAGTTTCGATCTAAATCAGGGTAAAAGTTTTGCTAAGCGCTACATGTCTATAAATAATGCGATATTGTCAAAAAGCTTCGTTCTTCTTACTTTTTTTTGTGATTGATGCTCGTCAAACAAATCTTACACACCTGTCTGTAAACCACCTGTAAATGTAATAGAATATACCTGTCATTTGAAAGTGTCAAAATGTTATTTATAAAATGAAATAAGATGTTAAGTATATTTCAATACTGACTAAATATGCCAATCGTCTCAATTTTGTGTCGCGAATCATAGACTAAAAACCACAGCCTGAATATGAATCAAAACAACTATTTCAAGTATTTTTTTTAAATTTATTATAATATATTTTTCAAAGTATTTTTGACATCACGCCACCGTCAGAAATATGGCAATAAAGCATTTTTAATACGATACAGCAATATGCTGTTATATGGGCTACACTAATGATGACTTTTTGTTAAATGAAGGATTTTAAAAACAATTAAAATATAATACTTTTTAACACTAAGATTAAATTATTTAAAAAAAAAGAACACTGATTCATCAACTCATTTAGGTATATGACAGAATAAAATTACATGATATTATCAATAAACTCAACGATTGTGGGCTCCCATTTCACATCTCACTGCACAGACTTTGGATCGAATAACAATACGAAGAATAGGAAAGCTGATTCAAGTGTAATATAACATACACAGTATAAAAGAATGATACAGTTAGTTCGCAGGGACTGTAGCTGAGTGATTAACTTAAACCACAATATGGACACTTTCATAAATTACTTTATCTTCGATGACTTCGTTGTGTGTGATATCTTAAAATTCCATCCCACCCATAAAATCATATAAACGAAGCATATTGTGAACAATTTACTAGTTTTTTAACATTACCCTCTCCGAAAATAAAATAAATACTTCAGGTACTGAATTAAAATCATTTATCATAGAGAAATTTCTGTTATTATGACATTATAAAATCGTAAGTTAAGTGGAGCTTTACACTCAAAATTAATTTTGAAAAAATGATTTTTTAGAGGTGGATTAAACATCCTTTTGCAAGCATTTTACAAATCCGTGCGATTTATATGAATTTATAGGGAAAGTGAGAGATCGTTGTCTTTTATCATGACTTCAATAATATAACGAAACACTGATCGTAATGAAGATATTTAAATCGTGATTATTCATTCATGATTTAGTTAGAGTAATGTGTACAGATGTTTCCGTAAAACTTTATTATGTTAATGTAAGATTTTTTAAATGTTCAATTAACTGCTCTTGTCTTCTTGACTTATTTGTTAAGTCTACAGCAGCGATTTCCAACCTGGAAGGTGCGAACATTCCAAAATATTTATTTACCCTTTAAAGCGTGTCTTTACTACTATAATTATAAAATAAAGGATGGAAAGGCGCGAAGATATTTATTTTCTTCTAAGTTAGGCGTAGTAACATAATGTTTGGAAACTACTGCTCTACAGTATTATTAGTATGTAGTCATCATTTTTAATAATTTTTGAAATATCAAAGTTTGTTTTTACTTCTGAATAAACTGTATACTGTAAACAATTGATGAATAAGTTTAAAATTATTAAAACTATGCATCACCACTGTTGCGTTAATTAGACAAAACAAATATTTTATCCCACAGTGGTATCAAAAATCTATATTTACTAATTTACCGGTATTACTGGTATTGGAATCCCTAGTCATGACTGAGTAGGTAGCACAAGAAAAAATATTATACAGATTTTACACCAGCCAAAAATGTCGTGCTTCAAGCCTATTTTCATTCGAATGAATTCATTCAAATAACAAAAGTAGGGAAACGAAGTCTTATTTTTTATCAAGATTATATCTTTTCGTGTTACTCACACATTATTTTCTGTCAATTAGTAACAGAATCTTTCATATTGGGAGCAGACGGCTCACGATCTAGTTTCCTCGTGTGATACGGCATAAATGGAATTTAATGAAATGAACAACATATTGGGGAAATATTTTAGATGTCAACTTTAAATCATTTTTATACCGTGGTTTTGAAAGAATGGTTAAATATTTTAATCTTTGAAACATTACTGTTCAACGTGGGAAAATAATCAACAAGCAAGTTAACAATATACCTAACTTACATGAAAATATATATACAGTGCTTTTTTCCCATGTAACGCGGTGTAACGGCGTTCCAGCACCTTTTTATCGCCATTTTTAATGTTTCAAATCAATATTTAAAAAAAAAAAAAAATATTCGTCATCTTAGCTGACATGGATAAACAAATTATAAATAAAATCAAGTAATGATTGAAAAAATAATGTCTAATGTGATAATAATACATGAAATGTATTACATTTTTATACGCTTGAATGTCTGAAGATACCAAAAGATGAAACTCAGGTCGTTAGTGATAAGCCCCAAAACTGTGTGGAGTCGTGAAAAAAAAGAAGATTCCGACTCCGACTCCAAATATTTTTTTCAATCATTTCATTTTAACTCATATATATGCAGTGGCGGCTCGTCTATACGCACTGCGGAACTGCAGCACCCCCAGGCAAATTGAAAAAAATGTAATATGATGTAAATATGTACATAAATTGATATATTACACCGTGGTTATAATATCAGAAAATGACGCACATTCATTTTGAGCAGTTTTCGATAATAAAATACAATCCAAATGTATTTTTTTTTTTTTAATCTACCGCAGCACCCCCAGGTATTTGATCTACGAGCCGCGCCTGTATATATGTATACTATCATATCATCTTTAGTCAGCCTAGCATGCAGTGGCAACACTATGGACTACTGTGGTTTGAATACACATAATTAATATATATTTAAAAAATGGGTTTGAGTCGGAAAATTTTTCCGACTCCGACTCCACAGCCCTGAATTAAGCCCCATGAAAATATACATGGTTTGAACGATTTAAATTTCGATTGTGAAATCATCACATCAATCATCTGCAGTCGAAATCCTATTTTTTTTAAAAATTTATTCGTCAGGACCTTTCTCTGAAGGCGGAAAGTTCTTGTTGCTAAATAGAGCTATTTTCGCTGTACAGAGACCACCATGAGTTGACCCATGTTATAGAGGACGAACGAAATTGAATACAATTGAAAGTCAAAGAACTCTGCGAGAAGTCTGTGAGAGATAACGTTTTCCGAGCGTTAGTCAGAATTCAATTATCAAAAAATCACAAAGCTGCGATTCGAACCCCGGTTCATTAGATTCACAGCCAATAAATTTTAATTAAAACCACGAGTATACCATTATATGACTTCTTAACCAAATTAATTTTTCATATAAAAGCTTTTGTGTCTTCGCGGCGAGAACCATTCCACGATTACTATCTTAAATTTAATATCGTATTAATTAATAATTTAGACGCTGCTTAGAGGAACTCCATTATGATAGTTAGTTGATATTTATTGTGATGCTATACGAGCGGTCTGTGAGTTTAATGATTCGTAAGAAGTAAGAGTGCAATGGTCAACGTCGTTGACTTCAGTGATTGATCTTACGTGTTCAAGTCTAATGACGAATATCATTTTTATCAATCGATGTATCGTTTTCTGTTCGAAGACATTGGTGTTTTTGATATCTAAAAAAGTTTCTTCTTGTCGGGAGCGATTAGTATTGTGGGCTTCCGTGTTGGATCTCACGGCTTCGAGTCCCAGCATTAATTGTAATGTCTGAAAATCCTTGAATAACTGGGCGTATCAACAGCGATTAGTTAACCACTAGTCCTGTCCTAGCCTTATTCTTCTATCCCTATTACTCTCTTTGAAGACGAGAAGGTGAGCGACTGACTAAAAACAGTTTTCGTAGAAAAACTCTGTTGAGATACTGATCTGGGGAGCGGACATGGATACAAAAAAATCTACCCTTTTCCAATCCTAAAAATAATTCTTGTCTAGTCGGTAGAGCAGCGGTCAACGGATGGGTGTTTGTGATTTATAGAAATTCTCACCTGCCTTGTAAATTCACCAAAAAACGTGACTTAGCAAGACCAATTATTAAACCATTAATCCAGGAAAAGTCTTATCTTTTTTTTGCTCTCTTCAAAGAAGACAGATTGAGCAATTTAAAAATACTAAGTGTTTTATTACCATATTTTTTTTAAAATTAAAATATTATGAATTACCTGCTCTCAGCAAAGTGTTCCGTTAAAATTTCTGGATTTGCAAAGTGTTCTAGTGCAAACCCTGATTTAGGGAATGATGAAAAATGGTTTTGGAAAAAAATAGGTATAGAAGGACAATGCTATGACAAGACTTGTGGCTAGCTAATCACTACAGCTTGTTCTAGAATATGGGAGTGAAGGAATCTTTCGACACTTCCATACTTTTGAATAGAAATCAATTTATGAAACTGCTGGTACTGGCTATTGAAATACGTAAGAAAAGCCAACGACTTTGACCACTCGACGAAATGCCCGGCATTAATGATTAAAAAAACAGTCGAAATTCCATGAATAATTATTATTATATTTCGAACAATTTTTACACTTTAATTTTATAATATGTAAAGTTTTTTAAATAAAGTAAGTTATGGTTTGACTTTATATATATATTTTATTATTTTTGTTATAAACGTTAAGTCACTGGTGAGGATGCAACGTCAGCTGCTTATATTTTTATGTCTCCATTGAAGCATGTATTATTTTAATGAGCATTCGATAAACTTAACGATTGTTTAGTTAGATATCTTTGAAGGGAATATTAAATTTAATATTCTAAAATGTTTCTTACAAACTCATGATTTGATTAATATTATTATAAAGGTAGATGCTTAAACATTTCTTTTAGTGCATTGTCTATTTTTATTGATGTCCATAAAAGTATGAATGAAATAATTCATAATATCCTATTATTATAATCCAGGAACTTGATATTCGTTTTGCATTGGATAAAACCGCAGAGTCGTAAATTACTGCAACAATGTTCACTAATAAGTGACCATAACATGCAATCCAAACTTTCAGGATGCTCGCTCGGCAGGACGCTCCTGATGGCGAGCAGGAGGACGGGAGGGAGGTCACCAGGAGGGACAGGAGAGGACCTCGAAACCGGTCTCCGCCTCCGGAACCGAACTCGAGCTCGCGACATCGCAAGCACTTTGCACACATTTACAGATCTGCATTGCAACTGAATAATTCACGAGGACACTCTGACGACGTGGCCTAGTGGTTGTGGCACCAAGGTTAATATCCAAAATCAATCATGACTTAATTCAGCAACTTCAAGTATTGAACCAAGAGGTCTCTAAAAAACGGGTTGGAAACTTTTTCACGATAAAGAAGCAAATAAAGCTGGATTAAAAATGGGAGTGAAGGAACCTTTTGACACTTCCATACTTTCGAATAGAAATCAATTTATGAAACTGCTGGTACTGGGGTGTGAGCTATTGAAATACGTAAGAAAAGCCAACGACTTTGACTACTCGACGATATGCCCGGCATTAATGATTAAAAAAACAGTCGATATAAAATGAATAATTATTATTATATTTCGAACAATTTTTATACTTTAATTTTATAATATGTAAAGTTTTTTAAATAAAGTAAGTTATGGCTTGACTTTATATACTTATATGTTTTATTATTTTTGTTATAAACGTTAAGTCACTGGTGAGGATGCAACGTCAGCTGTTTATATTTTTATGTCTCCATTGAAGCATGTATTATTTTAATGAGCATTCGATAAACTTAACGATTGTTTAGTTAGATATCTTTGAAGGGAATATTAAATTTAATATTCTAAAATGTTTCTTACAAACTCATGATTTGATTAATATTATTATAAAGGTAGATGCTTAAACATTTCCTTTAGTGCATTGTCTAGTTTTATTGATGTCCATAAAAGTATGAATGAAATAATTCATAATATCCTATTATTATAATCCAGGAACTTGATATTCGTTTTGCATTGGATAAAACCGCAGAGTCGTAAATTACTGCAACAATGTTCACTAATAAGTGACCATAACATGCAATCCAAACTTTCAGGATGCTCGCTCGGCAGGACGCTCCTGATGCCGAGCAGGAGGACGGGAGGGAGGTCACCAGGAGGGACAGGAGAGGACCTCGAAACCGGTCTCCGCCTCCGGAACCGAACTCGAGCTCGCGACATCGCAAGCACTTTGCACACATTTACAGATCTGCATTGCAACTGAATAATTCAAGAGGACACTCTGACGACGTGGCCTAGTGGTTGTGGCACCAAAGTTAATATCCAAAATCAATCATGACTTAATTCAGCAACTTCAAGTATTGAACCAAGAGGTCTCTAAAAAACGGGTTGGAAACTTTTTCACGATAAAGAATCCAATAAAGCTGCATTAAAAAAACCTCATATTTAAAATTTAAACCACGTTTTCCTTACTAATTCCACATATTAACTCGTAACATGCCATCCTAAAAAATCCCGTTCCCTGCCATGATAGCATTTCAGTTTCACTGTTTATTGACAGTATTTAAACCTAAGTTAGCAACTAAAAAATAATGTTAAAAAATTATATATGCCAGGATACCTAAAATGATAAATACTTATTGACAATATTAAGAGAAATATTGAATGACTTAATGGCTCAACTATTTACGATTGCATCATGGGCATGGAGGTGTTAATATAATATGTTATCAGGATTTGTTTCAAACAAGGCGAGCATTTATTTGAACATATTATATATCTATAGTTGGATTATTAACTAGTTAACTTAATCCGTCTATATGGCTTACTGGTAAGAACTTCAGCCTAACAATCAGCTGGGCTCAGACCCAGGCACCGGCAAGATCAAGATCATTTTTTTATATTAAAATACCAGATTTTGGACATTGGTGCTTGTGGTGTCTTTTCTATTGAGTTGATCTCAAGTGGTAAAAATAAATTTTAATTTGATTTTAACTTATTCGGCTTAAAAGTTGTATAATCTTTTTTATTTAAAAGCAGCTACTGCCAGGAGAGACAGCCCTTTGAAGAAAAAACTTTGCATTACTTGCAAGTCTACAACAATGACAGGTAGAAAGCTTATTTGATGTGAATTATACTCTGCTAAGAAAAATAACTGCGTCTCTATACTAATAACAAATGTATTTATTAGGATCACGACAGTTTTTGCCAGTGGCGGATTAAGCACTTTGGAGGCCCTGTTTTTCGAATAGCATAAAAGTGTTGCAAAACTCTTCGTAGAATAATAATGAATATTGAAAACTGAAATTAAAATATAAGGATTTATATGATTTATGCCAGTGATCGCCAAACGGTCGCTCGCGAGCTACCGGTAGCTCGCCGAGGCTTTTTCGGTAGCTCGCGTTATTTTATCATATTTATAAATTTGCCTGTAAAATTTTATTATTGAACCCCGAAAATAAAAAAAAATCCAGCTGAATTTCAAAGGACCTGTTCTTCGTCGTTTTAATGAAATAATACCAACAATAGTAGAATTTTTCAAAGAAAGTAATGAAATATACTATATATATCCTAATAGTTCTGACGATGGCGAAAGCCGAAATAGCTATCAACTAATAAATATAAAAAACTGTTAAACTAAATAGGTTGCTATTTTTATCCTTTTATAATGGAGTTCTACCAAGTAAATGCCAAGTCAATAAATAATATAATAATGTTATGTATGGTACGATAAGGGCCGATGGTAAAAAAACTATAAAGAAGGAATAAGTAGCTCGCCAAACAATTTCATTTTTTGAAAGTAGCTCACATCCTCATTGAGCTTGGAGACCACTGATTTATGCTATTTTGAGGCCCCTAAAATTTGGAGGACACAAGCGCGCGCCTCTTGCACTTATGGAGTAATCCGCCACTGGTTTTTGCTTATTTTCAAGTGGCAAAAGAAGCTGATTCTGATCGTTATAAAAAATGTAATTAGTACAAAAGAGTGTTTTATTTTTTAATATAATGCCTTTCCACCAAGCATTGATATATAACATCTTAAAAGTGATAAATAATACTTCTTTTTTTTATACTCCGAATAGATTTGTCAGATGAATTATAATTTGTACCATACAACCGAAATATAAATAAATAAAATATTCTTCTTTATTGAATGGTTTGTTGTTAGTTCTTAATTTCGGCATTTGAGTCTCGACTTTCCCCGTGCCTGATACACGGTATAATAAAAATTCACAGTATAACCGGGGTGTAAAATTGTGTATTCTTTGTAATAATACAGTGAGTCCCGCAACGAATTATGAATTATGCCATTACTGCATCCAATCGCAGTGTCTCCCAAATAAGTATGCAATATAAATTTCATGGCGCATTGCCTTATTAGTGTATGAGTGGAAGGTAAATGTAGTTATTTGCAAAGTGCATTCGCCCTCCCAGTTGCACTTGAGCGTTGACTTCACTCGCCCACTGGTTTTACATAGAAACGGAATATAACTTATATTGTTTCTCGAATACAATATAATAAATTAATAATCTGTAAAGTTTTATCGCTAAATGCCCGCTTCCTATTTCTAGAATATGTATTGCTAAGCTAGAGCTTATTTGAGCAGACTTTTTGTTAAGGAAATGCTTTTTATATCGTCGATGGATTCGGTAGTAACGTTTTGAAGGTTAATTTATAATATGGATATAGTAGCTTAGCAGGGCAGCTGGTTATGCTCAATTATGATTTTTATGAATATATTTTATTATATCCGCTATTTGCATATTTTGTTTTGCAGTCCCAGTTTATTTTAGTTATTTTAGATAATTGGGTGTATTCCTAAAAAAATCCACTTAGAGAATTAATTACGTTTACATTTTCTGGCTTATTCAATAAATAGGTTTGCAATTTATTTTTCACGCCAGTAAATTTTCTGACTGTTTCAAAATGCAACAAAAATCTTCTCCGTTGAGGGCAACGTGCTTACAGCTCGTAATATATAATTATATTTGAATCGTTCAAATTATGTACGTTCAAACAGATTTTGTCATTAACGACCCGGGTTTCGCCTTTCGGCATTTCATCCGTTCAAGATGCCGAAGATGTCTGAAGATGCCGAAAGACGAAACCCGGGTCGTTAGTGACAAAATCTGTGTGAATGTACATAATTTGAACGATTCAAATTTAATATTGAAATTCCACCAAGCACCTTCAGTCTAAATCTTAAATTAAACATTTTGTAATAAAACTATTGCTTATTTTCCCATAAGAAGCGAATTAGATTTAAATTATTTTTCACCCATCTGATTCTTAAAACGGAACATAACGAGAGCGATTCACTAACCACTAGTCCTGCCATAGCCTTCTATTCTCTACTCTCTTCGGAAAAGAATGGCAGTTTTCGTTGGAAACTTCTGTTGAAAAAGCACTTCATGATAAGCTTCACGGTTGCGAGTTGCCAGTGTTTAAAAAATACATATATTTTTTATAGTTTTACTCATTAACCACACCGGTCATTATTTGATAAGATTTATAAAAGAATAATAGGGCCTAATAAAAGAAAACAAATTCATTCAAGATCAAAATTGAAACACTATTATTATTATTATTGTGACATAGGAATGTTGACATAAAAAATATATCATCCATACATTATTACAAACAAAAAAATTGGGCCACATGAAAATACACGTCGGGCCGCATTTGACCCCCGGACCGCAGTTTTCTAATGCCCGCAATAATCGGTATAAATTTCAGGACGCTGAAAGATCATACGAGAAAAACTCGATGAGAATTTATTGTAAGTCACTCGAGATCAACTTGAGGTAAATTGACATCATAAACACCCACATCTTAGCTCTCAAATTCTAAATTTGACATTGTCCTTACCGGGAATTAAACCCAGACCCACCTAGTCGGTAGAGCAAGCTTTAAGCAACTAGACCACAGCAGGCGGTAATTCTAGAGTTTATGTATCGTTGGCAGATACGAATATTTTGTATTTTATAATTAAAATGAGATAGGAAGAATTCTAGTTAAATGATCAGATATAAAGCTTAATATTAAAATATTGTCAGATTAACTGTTGTATTGATTGTCTACTAGTGAGTCTGCATATTTGTCGAGCTATTTCTCTTTTAAGGAATATTTATCGCTGGGATAAGGTCGTTTGGAGCAGGGGTTGCAATGTTTTTTTTACCGAAACCGAATAAACGGTATTTTGACAATTTCTTCCATATCGGTTTTTAAACATCAATATATCAGTATTTTGGTAATATATTTAATATAATTCGTTAAAGATAATATTTTTTTAATGTTAAAAGCTTTGAATAAGAATCGTTTTGTTTTTCATAATGTAAAGAAACAATAAATAAAACGTAAAATCGAAAAGGTCTTTTTTTCTTCAGATATATTATATTTTAAATGGGCATATTAGAAGTGAAGTGAGCCAAGTGGTATTTTATAAAATAATAAATTAGATGCGCTTTAATATTCTGCACGTCTTAAAGTATCCTAAAAGTGAAGTAACCTAAGTTAATACACATTGTAATAGTGTTATCTCTGTAAAATAAAAATATGCAATCCATAAAAAATCAAATAAACACGTGATTTTACTCAAGAGTTCAAGAAAAAAGTTTTACGATTTTACTAGTTGGCTCATTTGACCTCTCGAGAGCTAAAATTTTTTTTTATTGTCGGTAGGTATCTAATATTTTTGCAACCATTTTCGCTTCCAAAATAAAGCATATAAACTTCTAATAAAGTTTTTCTCAACATATTTAAATCTACGAGAGCTGATGTTACTCAAACGCACAACAACTTCTCTTTTCCAAAAGAAATAAGGATAAAGCTAGGTCGGAGCTTGTGGTTAGTTAATCGCTGTCGTTACGCTTTTTTATAGAATAGGATATAAAACCTTCGGGAAAAAATCTATGTGTACTGGGATTCGAAACCGTAACTTCCACAACCAAAGCCAACGACGTTGACCACACACCTGGATAAAAAATATTATGGCGTCCTCGTTATCATTTATAGTTACAAAACCGGAATATCATATGAAATACAAAAATACCGGTATTGGTATATTTGACCGGTTTTGCCATCCCTGATTGCAAGTAGCAACAGCATCTCCGCATTGCTTGCACACGATCGTACATTTCATGCACTGTGCTATAATCTATATTCTATAGAACAGAATTCAGAGGTGAATTGAGAAATATCTCAAATAAAATGCATTTAATTCATTATTAATATTTTGTAGGCGCAGCTTGACTGTGTATGTAATTAACTCTGCCTTTTCATTTATATCTACAATTCATTTGAATTTTATTATATCAGTTTGCTTACTTATTTATTCATGCATATTTGTTATGTACTGGTATGGAAATATTTCTAATTTTATTGTAACAGATGACGTAAAGGTGTCATGAGAATGAGCGGTGGGAGGCAATTGAAATAAGCTACTTAAATTAACCCCATAAATATCATCATAGACAAATACCCGTGGAAGATAAGCAAGATCGTCGACCAGGCGTAAGATCATGTTGATAAAGTTACACGGCGTAAGGAATCCGGTACATAATGCCAGTTATTCTAATGGACCTACTATACAACCACTAAGGTTCAGGATTAAGTAAGGAATCGTCAAGATTTCTTTGACTCGTGCCTTAGAAACCGTTGGCAAAGAGTGGAAGCTTTCGTTTTATGACATAGTATTAAGACAAAACGGTTTCCTTGGTCTAGCGATAAGAGCTCCGCTTAATGAACATATTGTTCCGATCTCGAGTCGTGTTAGTATTCATAGCAGTTTATCGTAATTAAAGGATAAATTAATAATCTCCATCTGTAATGATAGATGCCTTTATGAAACAAAAAATATTTTGTCTTACTTTATTAAAATATATACATATCGACTGTGGAAAAGAAAAAGGTCGTAGCCCACAGGTTTTTTCAATAATCACAATGTATCATACTTGATACAAGTTCTATCAAAAGGATGCAAGCTGAAAATGCCGAATTAGCATCTAAATTTAGCTTTTAAGTTTGAAAAATATTAGCTTGTAAAAAATTAAAACCAAGAAAAAAGGCTGAAATAAAAGTTTTTCTTAAAAAATTTCTTTAATTAATATTAGATTATGTCAATTAAACACCAGTTTAGAAGTCTCCGTGCACTTTAAGGTTGTGTATAATTCATAATTTGCATATGTCACAAAATCATCAAAACACGTTTGTTTTTTGCGCCTCCTGTAAAATTGGATATGTGTGGGTTACGTCCTTTTTTCTTTCTACAGTCGATATATATTTGTTGGGTCTTATGGCGCAGCAGTTAGCATTGATATATTATGGACAGCATTTTTTGTATCTATTTCTGTTCAAAGTTCAAAGACATGAGTGTTTGTGCTGATTAAAAATTCCTTCCCTTTTTTTCCAATCTTCAAATAACGAGAAAAAACGAGAGCGATTCGTTGACAGCTAGCCTTATCTTAGCCATATTCTTCTATCACAACTACTCTCTTCAAAGAAGAGAAGTTGAGCAACCGAGTAACAAACAGTTCTCATGGAAAACAATCTGTTGAGATAAATCCATTCGGAGCCCATATGCTTCACATAAGAAGCTGACATGGATTAAAAATATATAAATCAATTTGAGATCAACACGACAAGCAATATCACAAACACACATGCTTAAGTTCTCAAATAATAGATTGATATTTTTAAAAAATGATCTTTTCGGAACCTAAATCTATCTGACCGCCAATGTAATACTTTAATGGTTAGGCCACAAACGTTGATAAATATATGCTGAATTTTGAAGGGTGGGAAACCTTCTTATGATAAAAAGCCTTACTCATTAGAAATTTTGCATTTAAGAAACTTTATTAGAATTAAATTTCCATAAAAAAGTAAGTAAAACGATTCGGAACAATAAAATGAAGACGAAATACAAAGAATGGATTCAATTAAAAATCTACGACTACAATAAATCCCACAGGTTACCCACCCTATCGATTAGGTAAAACTAAGATAATCTGACATAAGAGTCTTTAAAGTAAAATAATACAAGTATATCACATCTTTACTTAGTGATTTTGTCCTTTTGATTATTTTATTTTAAGGAGAAAACACTACTGCAGTGTATATGTACAAAGCTCACTTCACTTTTTTTTTATTCAAGCCATGGTTTCCTAAAATACCACTCAACATAGGATACACAGAAGCACAACAGGATATATAATTTACTGCCAGACAAAATGATAAATGCTTTGTTTTCGGATTGACAATAAACGAAACAATAAAATTATTTCGCGTGTAATGATAAGCCGATGATGTGAAAATGAATACGGCGGACATGGGCTATCAAAATACGGAAAATATAAACAACGGCGGCTATTGAATAATATATTATGCGTACGGGTATATGAAAATTGCAGATAAAACGGCAGAAAAGCGGATTTTATCTCGTGCTGCGTCACATTTGCGTCGATAAATTTCGCTCGGACCGGAAAGTCCGGTTTCCATTTGACGATTAAACCAGAAACAAAGAGAACACAGCCCTTTACCCTTTCGCCCCCGAAATATTCAAAGCACAATTGCAAAAATTATAATTTCATTTAATACTGTTAGATTTGAATCATTCAAATTATGTACACTCCCACAGATTTTGTCACTAACGACCCGGGTTTCGCCTTTCGGCATCTTCAGGCGTTCAAGCGCACGGATGAACCTGAACTGACGCTCAGCAAATGGATGTTTCGTGTTTATATATTAAATAAATGTATCACTGAGTCTAAAGCCATCGCTGGCGAAAAAGGGTAAGCTCATGGGAATTCCCAAAGATTTGAGTAGTGAGTGGTTTTTAGAATTATATTTATTTGTTTGTCGGCAAAGGTTTTATGATATTATTTATGATATTATTTATATAGGGTATAGAAGCGGAGACCTGTGGGAGTGTACATAATTTGAATGATTCAAATTTAATATTGAAATTCCACCAAGCACCTTCAGTCGAAATCTTAAAATAATACTGTTAGATTTTGATATACGTTATTTACATACTGTAAAAAATATGAAAGTATTTTAGTTATTACTTTTTATTTATGGTTGATAGCTATTTTTTTCTTATATCCTAATCCAATGTCTGCCAAACTTTTTTCCTTTACGGCACACTGAATGCTGAATTATGAATGGAACTAGTACCGCGGCACACCAAGATGCCGCAGATTATTTCCAAAACTCCTTTTTTTTTAGCTCTCCGAGGAATTTGAAATCCTCGATTGGGTATACTTTTTCCGCAGATTATCTCCAAAACTACTTTTTTTTTTAGCTCATCGAGAAATTTTAAGTCCTCGATTTACTACCAAATAGGCATTTTTTAAAATTGACATTTTTAAGGCTTCTTCCACCGCGACACACAGCTTGGCAGACACTGTCCTAATCAGTTAAAGTTCACAGCTAAATAGTATTATTATAAAATAATATTTGTAATGATAGTGAAAACAATGAAATAAGCATCAATTTTAAATTGTATAAGAAAAGTGATTTGACAGAAAAATGTAATGTAAATATATTGTAACTTTTTATTTTTGTTTGAATTGCGACTTTTTGTGTTGTGTGACTGCTCCAGATACTTCATGTCTTCGTGTGATAGGTATTTTTGTTAGCATTTAAAAACGCATCTTCTCTGATATAACGAGTAATACTTATAACGATGAATTTCAGTCGGTCCCATCTTCCTCGTAATAGCCAAGTTCGAATGTATAAAAAAACTACGATAATATTCAAAAGCAACACCGCAAAATAAAAATGGTTTTCTTTATCATCTTTGTTAATTTAGTAGCATAATAAAGTATCACTTATAAGGTGTTCACTGTCGATACTTGGTGGAATGGCATTATAATAAAAATATTTTTTATTAAAATAAAGTATGTTTAATTGATACAACAAAACGATCGCAAATCGAGCCCATGGTGTTAGCTATTTGACCGCATATCATGTTAGTGCACACGCGATTTCACTGCAGAACCAGGCACTAAAAATAATGTTCATTAAAATTACGGCCTGCATTTTATTACTGTTTCAAATAATCTATTTCATGCTGATTTATAATGTGTTTATTACTATTATCTGCCTTCAGTGTGAATAATATACATATGTAGATAGAGTCTAAATGAAATTCATCTCAACAAAAGATTCTCTACGAGAAATGTTTCGGATAGAATAATATAGCCAGGACAGGACTAGTAACTAGCTTGTCGCTCTTCACAAGTTCACAATTTGATTGAAGAATGAAACTGTCCTTACGCTATGAACACGTGAGCACCACGACTGAAGCCTACAACATTGACCACTCGACAACGGACCAAACTCCCTAATAAATAAAATAAAACTCTTATAAATATTCTATATATGTAGTTTTACTGTCGGAATCAAAAATATATAATAATTTAAGGATAGTTTGAATTATTTTTATTCTGTACACTTTCATAAATTTTGTCGATAACGACCCGGGTTTCGCCTTTCGGCATCTTCTGGTTTTATCTAGTGCACGAATGCACTGACATTTCAACTGATTGACAACGTGACGTTCAAGTGCATTCGTGCACTAAATAAAACCAGAAGATGCCGAAAGACGAAACCCGGGTCGTTATCGACAAAATTTATGGAAGTTTACAGTATAAAAATAATTAAATTTGACATAAAATTTCCTTCAGTCGAAATTCTAAATTTAAGGATACTTAAATTTCGGTAAAGCTTTTGCATAAATGTTTATTATAAATTGCGTATGCAAGCAATACATGAACTCCTTCCTATTGCAGGTAATATAATTTGTAAATATATCCGCCTGCAATTTTGAGCGTACGAAATTCAAATGGAGCTAATTTCATTAAAGCTTATTCTACGAAAACTACTTGTTATTCAGTGGCTCAATCTCCCTTTTTCGGAGAGAGTATAGGAACAGACAGGAATCTAATCACTCATGCTGCATTTCATTTTTAAGATCAGATTGATGCAAGGGAATGCAAAAAAATACAGACATCAATAAAATTCGTCAAATGTAGTCTAATTGGTAAGAGCTTGGCTCTACCGACCAGCCGGGTCTGGGTACAATTCCCGGGCAGGTCAATATAAAATTTAGATTTGAGATCTATGAAATGGGTGATTGTGATGTCTGTGACCTTTCGAGTTTATCACTTATGATCTTTCTTTCAATATCAAAATATTTAGCGCATTGGCATCAGTTGTGATGGCAAATATATTTTTTATTTTAAGTTCTATAAAAAAGCTTTACAACTTTGAAGAAAAGAGTTTTTATAGCTAGTTAATTTCATTTGGATTGTCAATAAAATTCAACATGAAATCGTCGATTCGTACAACTTCTCGTAAAACGATGAATATAGATTACAATAATTGTACACCACGAGCTTTGCATTTTATGAGTACAATTCAAATAAAATTTAATCATTTCGACCTTTTGGTTAACGGTTAAAATTTTAAGTTTCCACTTCAGCTTTTAAAATATTACTGCAATTTTCGTCGAACGTTTATATTTTGTTTTAACATGTTCTAATAATTATCATATTCAGCACTGTAGTACAAATGGACAGAATTATAAATTTATATATACAGTGTTTTTTTTTTTGTAACGACGTTCCAGTAGTTTTTTCTCAACATGTTTAATGCTTCAAATCAATGTTGAAAAAAAATTTTTTTTTTTTTTTGACAACTTTCGATTTTTTATGCCGATTATTTTGAAAATATTTTTTAAGTCATGAAAGACGATGAAAAAGTAATGAGAGTAAACAAATAATTATCAGAAATAATATTAGGTCTACAATATCGATTTCTGTTAGAAGGTGTTGGTATTTGTGATACTATTCCTCTCACTCTTAAATCCTAAAATTAACATGAAAAATTGAGAGCGATTAGTTAGCCACTAGTCCTGTACCAGCCCTATCTTTTTATCATTACTCTCTTTAAAGAAAGGAGTTTGAACAACTGGCTTACAAGCAGTTCTTGTAAAAAAAACTCTGTTGAACTTATATCTTCCACATTGAAATCGGACACAAATTAGAAGAAAGCTTGACCGGCACCTTCTTTTCTAAAAAAAGCACTGAAAATAATATCGACTGTGGAAAGGAAAAAAGACGTAACCCACAGTTTTTTCAAAGCAGGTTTTTTTCGATAATCACAATTTATCAAACTTGATACACGTTCTATCAAAAGGGTGTAAGCTGCAAATGCCAAATTAGTATCAAAATTTAGGTTTTAAGTTTGAAAAAAAAGACCTTGTAAAAAATTAAAACCAAGAAAAAATACTAAAATAAAAGTTTTTCCTAGACAATTTCTTTAATTAATATTAGATTATGTCAATTAAAAACCAGTTTAGAAGTCTCCGTGCACTTCAAGGTTGTGTGTATAATTAATAATTTGCATATGGCCCAAAATCATCAAAACACGTTTTTTGCGCCTCCTGTAAAATTTGATATGTGTGGGTTACGTCCTTTTTCCTTTCCACAGTCGATATATATATTATACATACATATATAATATATGAATTCCTCATTTTCCACGTCCACCTTGTCTATTTTCTTTTTTTTTGTAGACAATCACAAAAATGCATGACGTATGGAATATTAACATTAAAATATAAAAATGTTTTCTTTTATTTATCAAATAAAAAAGATTATAATTATTTAAATTTGATTCATGAATATTTCGTTGTTTTTTCAATGCAAGACATTCCAGAAACGTTTTTTTTTAATATTTAAAAAAAATGAATAAGAGGAATTTTGGAAATATCTAAATCATATATTTTACCATGTCTTATCTCAATGTAGAGCATAATATCAAACCATAATCGGCAAAAGAACTTAAGTGACACAATTCGGTAAATTGCATTTTTTAGTCAATAATTGTTAAATATCGCCTAAGGCAGGGATGGTGGGTCCACGTGCCAATAATCTTCAAATATTATTTCTCGATTGTGTGGACATAACTGTATAACAAAATAGAAAAAATAAAAACTTAATTTTTTCGATTGTCGTTTATCTTGAGAAAAAAAATAAAATTAATAAAACGGAATAAATTAATAATTCACGGATTTTTAAACCTTAAATGAAAAAAATAAAAAAATTGAACTTGGAAATCGTTCGTTTGTCATCTAAATTCTTAAACGTGCCACCTCGGGCACACGTGCCTTAGGCTCGCCATCTCTGGCCTAAAGCGTCAGTGATAAAAATTTTAGAGCGATTCACCTGATCTTTTAAGGGCCTGTGCAGTGTTTTGACTTGCCGTCGTTTGTTCCACGTGGACCCCGGTTGAGAAACGCTGATCTAGAGAACTTAAATTAGTCAGACAATTTTATTATAATTTTAGGATACTCATTGACCCTATATATTACTATTTATACTAACCGCACTAGGTGGTAAGTAATTATTTTTCCAACTTATTACGAGAAAGCCTTCTCCTGTAAAAAATATGAATTCTCAGTTATGATTTTCTGCCTATTTACGGGTCGATATGGACTCCTAATGAAGCGTTACTCAGCTTAATACTTGCAATCCTTAGCCACAGTGTAACCATGATAAAATTTCACTGTTTATTGTAATTGTGCATACAGTTATTTTTTTTATTAAAAAATCATGTATTCAGTACAATAAACCTCAAGACGTAATGTCTAACCGCGATTTTCGGCGACAGTTACAGACTTTGGTCAGTAAAAACGCCGTATGTTTCATATACATGATGATTTGCCAGTTTCTGTGGTCTAGAGCAGTGCTTCCCATATTGGGGGTCGTGGAATTTCTCCGGGGGCCGCCGCGGAACATGTTTTGTATTAAGAATTATTTTTTTCAGATTTAGAGGGCCGTGACATGAAAAAGGTTGGGAAGCACTGGTCTAGAGGTAAACGCTGACGTTTGGGTGGGTCTAAACTTTTTCCCGAAAAAGTCAATAAAAAGTTTAACTTTTTCATATCTTTGATAGATTCGGTGCTAACTTAGTTGAAATTTATTTGTAATATAAAATTTAATTTAAACTTTGTTATTCCACTTGTAGTGTTGCAACTTGTGACATGTGTTTCGGCTCTTTGAGAAGCATCGTCAGACTATCGGAATGTTTACAAATATTTTTTAATATAATAATTTATTTGTAAACGTTGCAATAATCTAATGATTACGTGTCTCAAGTAGGGTTGCCAGGTTTCTTGGAAGTGAATCCGGGACATTTTTCCAATTTGCTGACTTTCGAATCCAAAAACCCAGGAATTTACCGATTTGCCCAAAATATCAGCGTGACTCGTTTTTTTTTTAGCTCTTCTAAGACTTTCGAATCGAAGTTAAATAGTTTTTTCTAAATTTCCGGGACAGTTTAATACTCATCCAGGATACGGGACAGGGATTCCAATTCCGGTACACCTGGCAACCCTAGTCACAAGTGGAATGACAAAGCTTTAAATTTAATTTTATGTGAATTCTTTTAAATTGTATATTAGAGATCTTGGGCGTTAATTTTTACAATGTCGTTTTACTTCGACTTAATCTCGAGTGATATTGAAAATATTCATTCAGTATATTTCATGTTAACCAAACAAATTAAAATATCTGGGGCCTTGGCTATTATTTTACCTGTGTTGCCAATGCTGTTCAAATTTTATTTCATTCAACATAATTTACAAGCACATTTTGCGTACGTTTACGCAATAACATAGTTAGCTACGTAAATTATTAAAAATAATCAAATCAAATATTTTTTAGAAAGAATCTGAAAAAGAATATTTGTCATAAACATCTGTCTAAAAAAAAATGTATTTTACTTTAAAGTTCAATTCAAAATATGTTTTTAATATTTTTTGACATTACTAATTGAAGAAAATTGATTGGTTACTAGTATTTAAAAAAATGTTGAAATTATATTTGATAACTTTTTTATTCCGCTTGTTGTCTTTCGAATTGTGACACGTGTTTAACTGTCTAAGAAGCATCGTCAGAAAAAACGTTATAAAGTTTTCGAATAAATTGAAATTGATTTCCTTTTTTAAATTAAGATAGGGAAAGTCGAGAGAGGAGGCAATATAATTGTTTGCAAACCTTTTTTAATTGTATAGTTCTTAATTTCGACTAGAGAATAGATTAGTGTGAAATAATGGAAATTTCAAAGAAATCTATGACTTAGCAAATAAATTAACAATTTAAAAATCAACGCTTTGAATAACATTGTCCGTTCAAGAATACGAATCATTGAAAGCACAATTGAGCAGGAAATTTATGCAGTCTTAAAGTGTGTATCACTTGTTTGCAGGACTGGCGATAATGACAAAAACTTGTATATATTCTTTAATAGCTCTCTAATTCAGCAATATTTGGCTCGCTACCACATGTTGGTCTACAAGAAGCACAAGTATAACTGTTAAAAGTCAAAAATATGTTTAAAGTTCAAAGAAATAAATCAAGAATTTTAATCGGATTCCGAAACGTCGCCTCTAATCCTAATCAACAGATCAATCACAAAAACTGTCACACGAGTGCTACAATGAATGATGCGGGTTTGAATCTACCTGCACTATCTTTATAAATGTATAAATCGTGACCTCGTAACTCTGAAGGTTAGAAGTAAATTATTTTATTATTAAAGAGATGTATCATGATTTTTTTTTTAATATTCAATATTAGCGATCGCTGTGGTCTGATATTTCAAACTCTTTGTGCATTCATTCTGCGAACTGGGGTTTAAATCTCCAACTGCATATTTGCATATCAAATTGTATATGTTTTGCCAAAATTGTTATATCAAAATAGCTGTTTGCTGAGTTATATATATTTGAAATTATTTCATTTCAAACTTCTATCGTCTGTCAACTCATTGAATAAAAAGTTATCTTAACAAATACTTTTGTCAAAGATATGTGAAAAGTTAAAGAACAAACATCAATACTTATAAATTATTATTTTACGAGGTTTGGAAAATACAATGTTCAACTTAATTTATTTTAAGTAGGTACTCAAATGTTCACCTTTGATTTAGGTCAAAAGTTCTCAACCGGTGGGGAGTCGCTACCGTATATGCATTATATTTGGAATTTAACTTCGAGTAAGAGTGTGACTCTCTTGGAAAGCGGAGAATTATAATCTGAACAATGGTAAAAGACGGAAAAACATCGTTAACAGTACGAAACCCCTAAACAAATACTTTTTTGAAAACTAAAGCCTAGAACGACGATGATATATAACATCCAAACTTGAATTTGCATCTAAACCCAAAAATTTATGAGATGATTTCGAAGCTTCCTACTAAACATCTAAAAACTAGAATGTTCAATGATTGACTAAGAGATATTCTTCGAAATACAATGTACTATGTTCAATCTCAGTATGGAGTGCATGCACATTTCAACTGAAGTTGATTTACGTGAACTAATTATAATAAAGTTTCGTACATTTTCTGTTTTGGAAAAGGTAACGACAGAAAGATCAAACCAAATAATAAAACAAATGCTTAACAAACGATGCATTAATTCGTCAAGTGATAGTTGATATACGAAATAAAATCAATAATATTTATTTTATTAATTGTTGAATTGTTCATTTTTAAATAAATAATATTCATATAAAACCGTTCAATATAATCATTACTTAAAGTTGTTTTAATAAGTTTGACTTGCCAAAAAACATCGTTAGTTGTATGATAGAAAAAATTAGACGATTCATAATATTCTTTCGGTTAAAGTTTTTTTTTAATTGTACTGTTATCATCCCCTTATTAAAAACAAGATAATTTTAAGAAACAATTGTAAAATTGTTCTTTATTATCGCATTTCAAATAATAACTGTGGAATTATTCAAGAAATTTAAACATTAATAATTTTTCAATTTTTGATAAAACTTAAAAGAGATAAATTATTCTAAAAAGAAAAAATATTTTGAAATCACCAAAGTGAAATTTAAATATTTTATAAATTATTTAAATCTTATAAATAATTGATATAAAAAGATTTGTTATTGAATCAAATGCAATATACCGTTTAATTTATAATTGTGTAAATATAATAAGTCAAATTTTATCATTCATATTTGGTTAATTCAGTAAAATTGTGTTGTCTTGTTTCGTTGGTTTTTTTTTTTTTTGTATATTTGGCGAAAATTATATATTTTTGAATTTTATTATAATTATATTTTTACAGTTATTTAAAAGATGAAGAAACTTACGTAATAATCTGCGGGCTCGGGCGTCCGTCTGGGATTGAGATCACACGTCTATTTCGATAACAATGCAAAAAAAAAACAAAACCAAAAAATCTATATTTCAGTCACGTGTATCAGGAGATCATGAACTGCTTTAGGTATACAGTCGTCTTTTTTTTTGCTCAAAAACTGTATTTAAATATTTCCAAGAAACACAAAGTATGAGGGCAGCATAAAAAGACTCGGCACACCGGGTGTATGTAATACAATGAATGTCAAGGTGTTTTTTTTTATATCATCTGTTTCCGATATATTTTCACAGGTCGACCAGTTAGCTGCTAGCTGTTGCAGGTCGTTTACACCGCGTCGGCTGAGATACGCTTTTTATTCTTTGCAACTTCTGCCGCCTTGATACAGAATCGAATAATTTCGTTCAATTTTTGTGTTATGCGATGTAATATATTTTATTCGCGGCTTCGGGCGTGTGGTTAAGAAAGAAGTTGCTAACCGAACGGCCAATCAGCCTGGACTGACGCTGCGCGAACGCTGCACCAATACTTATACCCTCGCCAAGACATGCAACGATCGGTGGCCTGGGAGGATGGAGACGCGGTGAAAATCTCTGAAGATACGTATCGACGCCATATCCCAAATCTAGGGCGAGCTCAGTGGCGTAACGGCGTCCAGAACCCGCTGCCAATTTGTGCATTTTTATCCCACGAAGTCGTATGCTCTCCCAACAGATCCCAATGGATACTCCCATAATTTTAACGACGCCAAACAAAAACGAAAAACAATCCCGATTTTTGTGTAAGTTTCTTCAAATAAGAGTATACATAATGTGGCCAGACGTCCGGTTTTCAGGTGGCGTCTCCCATTGTCCCCAAATACAGCTTCAATGTCCTGTTTTCGAAAAGAGACAAACTCGCATGACATAAAAAAACATTTCTATCTAGTCAATTGTATTGTATGAATGTTTGAGACGAATAAGAATAAGGTAGGTGGTACCACATACAAGGATACAAGTGGTTAGCTGATCGTTCTCAATATTCTCCGTTATTTGATGCCTGTGTGGTCGAGTGGTCAACGTCGTCACGGGTTCGAATCCCAGTACGGGCAGTTTTATAAATTGATTTTTCAATCGATTTATGAATTTCTGTTCAATGGCATGGATGTATGTGATGTCTTGAATTCCTCTCTCCCACCTATCTTATCCTATGAACGGGGAGTATCGAGAGCGATTAGCTAACCACTAGTCCTGTCCTAACCCTTTCCTTCTATTCCTACTCTCTTTGGAAAAAGAGAGGTTGAGCAACTGAAGTAACAAAGCAGTTCTCATAGAAACACTTCTGTTGAGATAGACTCCATTAGGAGTCCATATGCTCCACATTAGGAGCGGACATGGAAAAAAAATGATGATTGAAAGGGTGGAATTTTTTTTTAACGATGATAAACTCACATAGCTTCGAACGGAAATCAATAAATTGGTAAAAAAAACTGCAGCTTGCACTGGGGCTTGAACCTATGAAATCCAACGACGTTAATCTGACAACTTTTAACTTTTGTATAATACAATAGAAAAATAATTTGAGTTTACAAAAAAAAGAAATGTATGTACCAAAAACTTTTAGACCTTACTATAAATTGAAGAACCAAGAAGTTTTGTGAAAACAGTGTGATTATTATTTGGCATCGTCTTAAAAATCCCTTCTTCCTCCCACCTACCCTTAAGTTACATGAAAACTACGTAGAAAACTAGTATTATACTATTATTTTTTCTCAATCTCTTAGTTATATTAAAACACGTTTTATCCCTCAAATGCATAGATCACTACGAAAATTACAAACTTTTGTTTTGGCTTCTTCGCAAAACAGAAATAGATTTTTCCTTTCATTCTTTTACCCAGTGGTAAAATATATATTCACTCTTAACCCTTCTCTTACTATGCAAAAAAAAGCACAAGCTCCTGAGCTGTGTACCCGTTACACATCAGGCAAACGGGATCATGACAATTATATGTAGTACTGCTGTAGTAGTGTTATATAATTGTCATGATTCACTCCCATTTGCCTGATGTGTAGCGAATACACAGCTCAGGAGCTTTTCCTTTTTTTGCATAGTAAATGAAGGGTTAATATTTTTTCAATAGATATCTTATCTGCCTTCATTTGAACAGAGCAAGCTGGAGCTTTGGTGGCCATTGATTTTTTAAATATAATTTTCACAATAAAAAAAACATGGTTTATCATAACAGCATTAAATAGTTTAATTGTATATTCTTATTGTTACCTGTCTATTTATCTTTTGAATCTTATCTTATCTTGTCTTTTAAACAATGCTATGGTTAAAAGATAGGTCCCGTGCAGCTCTGTATCGGGCTCTGATCGCATTGCGTTATGAAAGGCGGCTGTGAAAATGCGGCTGCATACACATAACGGGTGGTGGTGGGATACTAAACAACCAACTTTTTACCTATGATAATCATGTTTAATGCTCTTCAAGTGATTTTGGGTGTGAAAAAATATTGAAAAAATTTAAAGTTATTTTTCCTGCAATCACACCCATAGGAAAATATTTTTTTATTATTTAAAAGCAGAAACTCATGCATTTAAGGGTTAAAACATTACATTGGAATTTCGTATGGTATTTGTTATAATGGAGTCATTAACTGGAGATAAAAGGACAGTCAGTCATGTTTGATAAAATGTTTACAATTATCCATACAAAGAATACGTACACCTTCGAAACTTAAAACACGTAGCCGTCTGAGTCGAGACCACTTGACCCTGCAAATTGGTCCTCGGTTTCGCATCCCAGTGGAGTCTCATTTAACAAGGCGAGTCCACTCTTGACATTGTCTCAAAATGTGAGGACCTCGTTTTGAGGGAACTTCTCCCAAACTCTAAAAGCTCGAGAATTCAACCTGGAAAATGTGTATGTGACAAATTTTAAAAGCTTCACAGTAATGTGTTTGCCTGTGTGTGTATAATAAGTATATTTGACAAAAGACGTCAAGTCTGGAATACAAGGTACATCGATGTTAAATATGTGTTTATTAACCGCTTGAATACGTGCAAATAAATCATTTATATGTCCCAGAGATACTGCGTGTTTTTGAGAAAAATAATTTTGCCTAATTTACACTCGAATTCGATATTTTAAAAACCTATATAGGCTCAGTATAGATAGCACTACACACATTCGTCAAAATAATGCTTATATTCTATTAGAATACGAAGTATTTGATTTTTTAAATGTCTACAATCATACATGTCGTACAATCATACAATGTATAAAGTTTTACTTAAATATTTTACAAATAATAACTGTCGAAATTCGGGTCCGTAGTGCAGTGGTCAAAATCGTTGGCTTCCGTAACGGGTCTCACTGATTCGAGTCTCAGTACGAACAGCATTTTTTCGATGTCTGAATATTCTCTCCCACTCTTTGGATCATTAAGTAGCGAGAGTGCTTAGGTAACCACTAGACTTGTCTTAGTCCCACACTTCTATTCCGGATAAGTATTTTTGAGTTCTGAGTCTGTAGCTGAATGACCAACGTGGCTATGGTTGCAGTGCTCACGGGATTGACTACCAGTACAGGCAGTTGTATGATTCCATCATCATGTAGTCACATTATTCTTCTATCTTGACTTTATCTTATTAAGAGAGGATTGAGTAACAAACAGTTATTTTTAAAAAATCTGTTAAAAAAATATTACCGCCGAATACATCGAAAATATTATATTATTTATGTTTGATTAAATAATAAATAACTTTTAAATATTTTTCTAAAAAATAGAGTCATCAATTTAAATGAGATTTAATGAATATTAGTGTAAAATATTTACAGATTTTTATACCCAATGGTAAAATACAAATCATTCTTCTAATTTTTTTGAATATATGTTGTGGTAGAAAATGGTTGTTGGTTCTAATTTGCAATCAAAGAAAGAAAGCCGATGTTTTTGGAAATCTTGATTTTAGGCAACATTTAAACTAACTTTTACTGTTAAAAAAGTCGATTTTTGCTGGAAAAAAAAATCATTGACGACATTTATAATCAAAGATTATTTATGATAAAATAACTGTCAAAGTAATTTTGATCAAACAAAATGTTCCAGTTTACTTTTGGTAAAAACTAAGGCATCCAATCCCGGGATCCCGTTAAATTTTCGGATCCCGAAATCCCGGGATTGATATGGTCGCGTTCCCGGGATTTCGGGATTGAGAAATTTTTAGCAAATCCCGAAAATTGACACGTAATTGGGCACACAAAAAAAACGAGGTTTTGTGACAATCTGGGGAAAAAGTATACCGAATCGGGGATTTCAAATTCGTCGGTGTGCTAAAAAAAAAACGAGCTTTGGAGATAATCTGAGGAAAAGGTATAGGGAATTGAGGTTTTTAAATTCCTCAGCTAATCCTAATACCGGGATTGAAAATTAATCAATCCCGGGATTGGAAAATGGCCCCGTAAATGGATACCCTACTAAAAACCATACATTTTTATAAAACGTAAAAAGTCATGCGCTTAAGAATTAATATCAGTGATAGACCACCTTCGATTTATAATTATTATCGATAGTCGCTAATGACGACAGTCTACTGTTAAATTAATGTGTTTATTTTTTCTCAATAGTTCGATTAACCCAATAAGGGAGTGAGTCATTTGGTTTGATGTACGTAATATAAAATATAGCAATAAAATAAATTGTTATGAACGTTATTATGTCGGACGAGTTTAAGAGTACTTCTCTCTCACATTACGATGCTATGGCAAAAATGCTGTAGCAATGTAATGCTGTTGATTAAATAATTAAAACTAGGTATGATAGTTGTGCGTTAGTTCAGGGCTAACAAACGATGTGAGTAATTAAAAATATTAATTACTTTTCCGTAATTATTCGTATATTTAAAAAAAAAAAAACCAATATCTGCTCTCAATGAGAAGTATTATATGTGCCTCTTAATGAAAGTATCTCAGAAGAAGTTTATTTTCTAAAAGAACTAATTACTCAGTTGCTAAGCCTTTCTTTTTTCCAAGTAAGTAAAGGTAAACAAAATAGAAGCTAGGGCAATACGCACCGATATCTTAAAATTGTAAGGGAAGGAAAGTAATTTTTGGACAATAAATTTGATTTTGAAAAATCCCAATACAAATATTGGGATTTGAACTTGTGAGGCATGAAAAATGATTTCACTTTAATCATTTTATAACAACTAAGAATTTAATGTGTCAGAATTATCTTTATTAATGGATTCGGCGGTAATTTCGTGGAAGTTTCTTTACTACATAATTTTTATCGAAAAAAGGTTCAATCAATTTTATATCAAATTAAATTTGATAACTTTGTTACTCCACTTATTTTTTTACAAATTGAATTGACACTTATTTAGCCTTTTAGCTGCCGTAGATAATTAATAGTAATTACCTAGCACGCCGGCTATAATTTGCAACTATTAATTTAATTAATTATTGACGAAATAACTCGTCTCTGGCGTGTTGAGCACAAAAAAATACGAGATATCTCGTCTGCGGCAGTCATCGAATTAAGAAGCATCATCAGACAGAATGTCGTAAGGATTACCGAATAAACTAAAAATTCATTGTAATTTTTATTTTATAAATTACAAAATAAAATTCGGGAGTTTTTCCTTTTCGACTGTATACAGAGTGGGAGTAAGATACAATTGGTAACCCAACAAGTTATCAAATTTAATTTTATATCAGAATAAAATTAAAGTGAAACAATTCTGATCATTTAATAGAATTGTTCAATTATTACAGAATATTTATTTTTATTTTATGAATATAAGTAACTTCTTTCAATCAAGAATTGACAGCTAAGCCCATCAAATGTTTTTTTATCGTTTTCGCGTATCTTGTGAACACCTAATGCAATCGTTAATTACAGCTTTGCTTAGACGCTATTTTTAAATAAAAGTAATGAAGCAGAGGTATTTAAAAAAAAATAGATCAACGTTTAAAGTGTTGGCGATTTAATTTGACTGAACAATCACTCAGGATAGAGAGACCCTTTGCAATTGTTTCACTCTTTTTTTAATAAAAAACATTTAAAAAGAAGTCGTAATATTTGCCAGTTACTTAAGTTAGATGTAGGTGTAAAACCACTTTAACTAATAGGTTAAATATACTTCTTATGTTTGAAAAAAGTCCAAAAAGGTACAGTTAAGCCCAACAAAATATAATCAATCGCTTCTAATGTGTTAAAGTGGTTATTAGAAACTCATCAACAGTTAATAAATAATTCTTTTATATCAGAATCATGATCAAGTTTGGTTTGGGATTTATTTGAATTACTGATCAATGAAATTTAAATACGTCGTTTAAATAATTGACCGCCTGGTTTGATAACTGATTAAATATGCTGATTTTTATATTATCATTATTGACAGCAGAATTCATTGATCTATTTGATAACACATATAAGCAAGCATCAATCAAGTTGCCTATATCGTAATCGACGACCTTCCACATTGGAAGAAATTTCTTAAACAATCGGTAGCGGGCATTAGTATGTTGTGTTTTTATTGTTTCATTTATACAGAATAATATAAGGTCACACAATTTTGGGCATTCCTATCATTTTACATTGTAAAGCTGTTATATTAATGTATATATATATGTATATATATTTATAAGTGTTACATATTTGCACCCAACAGTGTAACAAATAAAGCTGTAGTTTATGAAAATTGTCACCAATCCACTACTGTAAAGAACGCATGATAAAACAAATGACTACCGCTCGCATTGCATTCATTGACAATCTCTACGGCCAAGATAAGTAAAGGATAAAATGTAATTTTTTTTACTCCCGCATTGAACCACGCGACAACTTAATGTCAACCGCCATCCACAAAGACATATTTTCAAGTGGATGGACATGGAGGAATTGAGGAATGAAGGTATGGAGACAACTGGTTGTGGATTGCATAGAGAGATGATCGAATAATAAAAAAATATAAAAATTTCTCCACGACTTGTCTGCGGTGCGTATTTACTTAGGTAAGTTGATTCAGTGTTAACCCTTTCACAGCGTAAGATCATTCCGTTACAAATCTTTCAACACGGGGTAATCCTATATTTTTTTTAACCCATGTACGCTCCCAATGTGGATTATATTGCCTCCTTATGGAGGTATCTAAACTTAACTCTTTTTAAAGAGAGCTTTTTGTCAACATCTCTTTTCTGAAAAGAGTAGTCGAGATAGAACAGTGTTGCACAAGCTTTTTGAAAGAAGGGTCAATTTATCCATTTTCTAATTTTTCACGGGCCGCATGAGGGTAAAAGTGTTATTAAAATAATGATATATCATACTAGACCAGTGCTTCCCAGATTGGAAGCCGCGGAATTTTTCCGGGGACCGCCGCAGATTTCAGTATTTTTTCTTCGTTTCAGATTTTTTACAAGGTCATCTTTTTCAAATTTAAAAGCTAAATTTAGATACTAATTCGGCATTTGCAGCTTGCGTCTTTTTGATAGAACGTGTATCGAGTTTGATACATTATCATTATCGAAAAAAACTTGTTTTAAAAAAACTGTGGGTTACTTTATTTTTCCTTTCCACAGTCGATATGTATTACATTTTTTGAAGAGATAAAAAATATTTTGACAGAGTAAATTTTGCTCGAGCTTGAATTAGCACCTTTTTGTTAAATAGTACCAACTGCCACTTCTATAGAAATAGGCATTTTATGTACTAATTCCGCAATTTTATCAAATGATCACCACTGATTCAGATCATTGCGAGTGATATATGAATCGATGAAAGTGTATCTGAAATTAAAATCCAGATTTAAATAATATTTATATAGGCGTTCTTCACTGATAGGGTTATTTTCGTCTTATTAACTTCCAACAATTCTGAGAACCCGCTTTCATCATTCACTCACTGTCAGCCGAGTGAGCACTTCACAATGTCACGAAGAGGCATGGATTATGGCACCAGAACCATAAAACCTTTTTAACCGAACTAAATCTCAAAACAATCATCGTATTATTTGAATTGGTGGGCTCTGTAGTCTCGACTTTCTTCATATCCCGGAAAAATTCTCGCATTTCAAGTATTAAAATATATTTAAACGAATACACCCAATTCTCTTTTTGCACGGGGATACATTCCATGCGAAAGAGCCGTGCAAAAAACCGTGTAAAAAATGAAGTGTTTCTAAAGAAATTAAAGATACGTTCCATTATATTGGACCGTGTAAAAAACCCCGTGCAAAAAGAGAATTAGGTGTATTTCTATGCATACACACTGTTGGTAACTCAACACTTAATCAAACTTATTTTTAAAATTAAATATTGCAAAAGATGACTATATATTACTGTTAATATTTATGTTCCTTTTCATTACACATAATTCGAAGGATTCGTTTGATTTTTCGATGAAAACATTTCCTTCGAGATATAATACATTGGCTCAGTAATTGTGTGTGTATTATTGCAAACTAACATCTACGTCAGACAAACGTACAGTAATCATATTACATTTTATTAAATAAATGGAATGTTTTGAAAGATTCTTACATTTTTTATAGTTATTCAAAGTTTAAAAAAGTTTTCTATAAAAATCTCAAACTATTGAATTAATAAAATCTTCTTTAAAAAAAAGTGTTAATAAATTAGTAAGCATCCGATTTCGGGTTGTTTTTATTCAAATGTCCCATAAACCGAAACTGGGGAAAATCGTCGATTACCAAGAAATTTATTTTCGGGTTGCTTCGACTCCGAATCCATATTATCTCCTGCGTGTATTTTTGACGAAAACTTCTTTTTATAAAGAATTAATATTTCAATCTATCTTAAACAACAATTTTAACTTATAAAGAAATAAATAGGGCACAGCTGCATAGCGTTTGGATTTTAAATGAAATATTAAACTTACCGGGATCTTCACTTCTATACCCTATATAAATATAATCATAAAACCTTTGCCGACAAACAAATAAATATAACTCACTACTTAAATCTTTGGGCATTCCCATGCGCTTATCCTTTTCGCCAGCAATGGCTTTAGACTCAGTGATACATTTATTTATTATATAAACACGAAACATTCATTTACTAAGCTTTCAAGTTCATCCGTGCACTTGAACGCCTGAAGATGCCGAAAGGCGAAACCCGGGTCGTTAGTGACAAAATCTGTGAGAATGTACATAGTTTGAACGATTCAAATTTAATTTTAGCTTACATATTTTTTGTGTACTACGTTTCGAAGCATTTTTCAAATTTAGTTGAACAATAAACCTTTTTATTTTGTTTATAATTCATCTTCAACCCCGTTTGACGTGAACAGAGCGACATATAACGATCTATTGTGATAACTTTGTTTAATTTTGGTGTTTACCGGTTGAAAATGGTAGCGATGAACCATATATTATATTTTCCCTGCATAAAATTGCAAAATAAAGAAATATTCGAAGGATGGCGCGATTGCAAAATATAATATAATTAAGTGGTTTCTAACAAAGTTTTCTAACTTTATACAGAGCTCTGTTTACCCTGTTTATAATTGGATTAATTAAAGTTAATATCGATTTTATTAACAAGGGAATAAAACGCTATTTACTTCATGCTAACTCAGACTTGTCAGTCAAATTAATTTATCACCGGAAAGCTTTCTCAGAATTCTGACGGGCAGACCATTTTATGTACATTATATTATGACGTACATATAAGAAACATAATAGCATAACAATTTATTTTACAAGCAAAAATAATGATTCTATAAACTAATCGTAATAAAACTTTAGTACTTATTTTACCATTTAATTAAATGCTAAGGACAAACATATGACTCATCGCTACCATTTTCAACCGTTGATCGATAAAATTGAACATTTTTTTTCTTTTGAGAATAATGAATGACTGGCAGCGATATGTTGTGTCAAATGCAGCTATAATGCACATTGCTAATTGCCTTAATTTTGGAAATGTATCATACTTTCTTCGAACATGGCTTTCATTGCAATATTTGATGCATGAGGTATATAAGCTCTATTTGTAAATCTGGAGGTGCAGTATAGCCCTATCATAGAACCTGGTTAGCAAATTTTTAAACATTTCCTCATAATTTTGGATAAATATAAATCTATCGTCGAATGTTTTGATTAGTTTTTTTAACTTCGTAAGCACATTTTGAATAGTTTTTTTGTCACTAGTAAATGTATTTAATATGACGAGACACTGTCTGAGAATCGCTTTAGACCCAGAGCAGTTCTGCTCGACGACCCTCCATAGATAGATCTTATGTCGTCTAAAATTGTCAATTTTTGAACGAAATTAGCATCACGAAAATGACTCTCTTTGTTTATTTTTTTGTGTACTGTATGTGTGTAAGTATGTATGCACATGTGTGTGTACATGTACGGATATAGTATGGAGGAAGCATATGGAATGTGATTTGCAAAATAATGCACATGGAGTTCCCGTGAACTTCTTATCTCTGTAGTGATCGCGCCCTTCCTTCTGCAAACGATGGTAAGGGGATGCAATTTACAAATTTTCAAAATCTTTATCGATGAAGGAGACTGGAAGAACCTTGACGCTGCGCGTCCTGGTACTTGAAGCTCCATAAATTTGATACATAAAAAAAAAAAAAAATATAGTACCTATTCTTCGTCAGTTTTGTCATGTTTTTCATAAAGCTTAAGTTTTGTTACAAAAGTTTATTTTCACCTTGTAGTTTCAGATAAAATCTATTAAATTTCATTGTTATATCTGTTAAAAAAAACATAAATTTAAAGCGATTGTTGATCGTAAAATTCATATATATATTATTGCGATTTTCAGAAATTTTAAAACCTCGAAAAGGCCACACAAAAACTTCAATAGTGCCACATGTGACCCGCGTGCTAAGGTTTGGGCATCTCTACTGTAGAACATTGCACTCACCGTTAACCACTTAGATACCAAGCGGACACGGGTGTCCGGAACATATGCAAGCGAACACGGATGTCCAAGACATTTAAAAAATCAAATACTTGGTATTCTAATAGAATATAAGCAATACTTTGATGAATATGTGTAGTGCCATCTATACTGAGTCAATATAGGTTTTTAAAATATCGAATTCGAGTGTATATTAGGCACAATTATTTTTCTCAAAAACACGCAGTATCTCTTGGAAATATTAATGATTTATTTGCCCTGTAGTCAAACGGTTAAATAACCTCACTCTACGTCTTTAACTCTCGCGGCTCGGAGACTAGAAAAATACTTTTCATCCGATGGGGGTCGTTTAGGGACCCCAGTGGTTTCCTCATTATTGGCCTTATTCTTATGAATTTCAAAAAAAAATAGTCTAAAGGCTTTAAAATATCTCTCTTCATCATTCCTCATAAATTTTTTTTGTAAAAATTCGTAGTTTTTTAATAAATAATCATATTTTAAGTTGCGCGTAAAAAAGACGTCATCCCAACACACATATGAATTTGCAACTGACGAGCTTAGCCCAGCTATCTTACGAACGATTCCTTATCGCGGGCGCTTATGGTGTTATCGCGTATTTATATAAACTACAAAAGGTCCAAAAAATTATGATATAAGAAGACCTTCATTATAAACATTGTATCACGCATATTAAAATAGATATTTAAGAAAATGTGGGTATTGGGGTCGCATTTCTTGGGCTTAGAACCAGAAGGTTAAATTTCTCAGTTTTAAGTTATACAAAAAAAACTATATTTTAGTTCCTCTGAAAATTTGTCATATCTAGTTTAGCAAGAAGTAAAATAAAACATTGTTTTTGTGTTAGCTTAAATGTGTATAAATACAATTTTTAACGTATTTTTTTTAATTAATATAATTTTGTAATTCTCTAATTTTCTCTCCCAAATACACAAAATGCGCCCTATTAGTGTCTCTACGATTATAATAAAATTGATTGTAATATTGTTTATGTGTGCTTTGTGGTAATTAAAGGCGAATGATGTTAAGTGTTTGTTGGTTGCGAAATAGTTGATAAAATTACCGGAAAACGAACAAACAGTGCGCCACTTTGCTTGTACCGTTTTAAAGTCGTAGGTAACTAACTAATGATAATTATTACCTGCTAGCATACATATTATGCATTAATATAGACATAATTGCTATTGCCAATTACTTCATTTTCTAAATAAAAGGCAGTGTTTTAATACAATCGGTTGAAAATGCGGTTCCATGTCTAAACAGAACATTTCTAAGCACAACATGTATGATTAAATAGAACAATTTTAATCGTTCAAATTATGTACATTCACACAAATTTTGTCACTAACGACCCGGGTTTCGCGTTTGGGCATCTTCAGGTGTTCTAGTGCACGGGTGAACTTGAACTGACGCTTAGTAAATTAATGTTTCATGTTTATATAATATAAGCCAAGGGTGTCCAACCTTTTTTGCCCTGGGATCGACTTTTCAATCTTAAGTTTTCTTGCGACCGACTTCTAACACGATTCTTATAAGAAATTTATTTAGTAGAGTTTTTTCCCTTCTTCACACTTAGATATGTTTATATGAAATGCAAAATACATATCATTAGATAGGCATGTGCTTAGAAAATAATTTAATGTTAGTATTTTTGTATATTTTATATTTAAATTATATATTTTTTCGAAATTCACGGAAGCTTTCAGGATCGACCAAATTTTGCTTTGGAATCAACCGATCAATCGCGATCCACCGGTTGGACATATATGATATAAGAAATAAATGTACCATTGAGTTTAAAGTCATTGCTGGCGAAAAGGGTTAATTAGTCCATGAGAATGCCCACAGATTTGAGTAAGTGACGAAATTTGTGTGAACGTACATAATTTGAATGATTCAAATTTAATAATGAAATTCCACCAAGCACCTTTATTCTAAATCTTAAATTATAAATAGAACAAGTTCAAACTAATATTTTTAATTCATTAAATAAATATTTAAAAAATGTCGGGTCCTATGGCGCAGCGGTTAGCGTTGTGGGCTTCCGTTCCAGACCACACGGGTTTGAGTCCCAGTATGAACAGCATTTTTTCGATCGATTTATCGATTTCTGTTCAAAGACATGGGTGTTTGAGATGTCCCTCTCACCATTTCCGATACTTCAACAACTGGGTGTGTAGCGAGAGCGATTAGTTAACCACTTGCCCTGTCCTAGCCTTATCCTTCTATCATAATTACTCTCTTTGAAAAAGAGAGGTTGAGCAACTGAGTAACAAACAGTTCTCGTAGAAAAGCTTCTGTTGAGATACCTCCATTAGGAATTCATATCCTTTACATTAGGAGCGGACATGGATTTTAAAAAAAAATACGTTTACAATATACCCTTTATTCTCTTTTTGCACTGTTTTTTTTACACTGTTTCGAAATTGCACTGTCCAATGTCATGGAACCAAACTTTAATTTCTTTATGAACATTTTTGTTTTACACGGTTTTTTCGTAAGGAACGTATCCTCCGTCTAAAAAGAGAATTGGGTGAATTGATTCACTGGATATTGACGTTGATTCACTGCATATAAAATGTGTAAATGAAAAAGGACGTAACTCACACATACCAAATTTTACAGGAGGCGCAAAAATCCTGCTATGAAGATTTTGGGCCATAGGCAAATTATGTTATATCCACAAACTTGAAATCCACAAAGACTTGTAAACTGGTTTTTAATTGACATAATCTAATAATAATTTAATAAATTGTTTTAGAATAACCTTTTTTTTAAAGTATATTTTACTGTTTGAAATTTTAACAGGTCCAACTTGTTTCAAACTTTAAAATTAAATTTAGATTCTAATTCGGCATTTGCAGCTCACATCATTTTGATAGAAGGTGTATCAAGTTGTATACATTGTGATTATTGCAAAAAAGCTGTTTTGAAAAAACTGTGGGTTACGTCATTTTTTCTTTCCACATTCGATATGATCATTACAAATTTTCTAGAAATTCATATATGTACCAGTCTTAAAGTATTGTATTTTATTTATTATTCCAAATCCCCACCCCGTCAAATTATACACTAATTATAAAATATTAAAAAAAAACATTTAGGATTACAGCTAATGCAAATGCACCAAAATTTTTAAAATTGGAAAATTATTTTCTTTTTTTTTACCATGTCGGCTCCCAATGTGGAGAATATGGACTCCTAATGGAGTTTATCTCAACAGAAGTGTTTCTACAAAAACTGCTTGTTACTCAGTTGCTCAGCCTCTCTTTCTCCAAAGAGAGTATGAATAGAAGGATAGGGTTAGGACAGGACTAGTGGTTGGCTAATCGCTCTCGATACGCCCCGTTCATATGATAGGATGGGTGGTAAGGGGAAATTCAAGACATCACATACATCCATGCCTTTGAACTGAAATTCATAAATCGATTAAAAAATCAATTTATAAAACTGCCCGTACTGGGATTCGAATCCGTGACCTCTGTAGTAGTGGCCAACGACATTGATCACTCGACCACACAGGAGGCTAAAATTATAGGAGATCGAATTTAGGAAAAATTACATACTCCGAAGTCCAAGATCTTAAATTTGAATTGAAAGAATCTGGATTTCATTTTGACCCTGTTGGCACCTGGACACAATTAGCAATCGCAAAGCTTTCACCACTAGACCACAAAGACTAACCATAGGTCATTTTTGTCTTTTTAATTATTGTGAAAATTGATGACAATCAATCAATTCGCAATGCATTAAAAACCTTATAAATAGTAAAAACAACGGTTTAACATCGTTACTGTTGTTAAGTAATTACATTTTACAACCATAATAATTATATACGATTTACAACTGTACTGTTATTTTGTTCGTTAACTAGCAATACAAATATTTTATTTTTGAAATGCCGATTTTATTTTTATCCTGCAATATCTGCGCGACAAAACGGCACGTGCACCGTTACACGTGGACATGCACCTGAGTCGTGCAGAAAAAACTATCAATACAAATCTATTTTCTGAAAGCGTCACTCTACGTTATGTTTTATTTCCGCTGTGAAAATTGTTTGATTTGCTTCCTAGTTTAAGTATAATATCAGGACAGGCATTGACCATATTTTACTATGTACTTACGGCATTTAAGGAATTCATCGAACTAAGTAGGGACGAGAGTAATTTAAATAAAAAATACCTTCACCTGTAAAATTTATAAATTGTCGGCTACGATTTTCTGCCTATTGTGGGTCGATATTATGTTTCTTTCACCATACGTTTAGCTGGTCAAAACGATGCAAGATTTTTTTTTAATTATGTGTTTATAGCTTTATTGCGGTTAGGCTTTTAATCACTTGGAAAGTGCAGTCACAACAGTATAGTAAATGAATGCCACAAGTGAAAACTGCATCTCTATTGTAAGCGGAATGAGGTTCTAATATGACTTTCGAAGCCAATAATAAACCCAACAACATTTTTACACACCTTTTGTTCCAACATTTCGAGCCGTAAAGCATAGACGTCTTAATAATAACAATTTAATATCATTATTGTTGGCTTACAAGTGAATTGGGCTTTTAGTATAGAAATTAACTGTTTCTCTGTTAACATGGGAAATTTCTCTTCTGTAGAATATAATAACGAATATAAAACCAAGACAATGTTTGTAACTACCACGTATCCGTGATACTAAAACTGGCTCATTTTTATTAGTGTCAAAATAAATTTATCTTTTATTATTTATGACATTAAAGATTGATTAAAAATGTCAGGTTTTTCGACAGTAGCATCTATAAACCAGAAAAAAATATTATTTAATGAATTCTATTGTAAAATTTTGGGTAATCAATACAATTAAAAAATTAATAATAACAAATTTGAAAACCTTTCAGTTGATCAAAGCATTCCTTATTACACTAAAAAACTTCTGTTTAGAGTGGATGTGTCGTCATTGATGTCAACTTTTCTTCTTCATAAAATAATATGAATCAATGAATGAATTAAAATGAAATTTAAAGTTTGCTCAATCATGTTTTTACATTTTTTGCAAAAAAAAACTTTAAATAAATGAAAGAAAGCTTCCATTACATTTAATCGTGTTTTTTCCGAAACTTTTAAAAAAGAGGATTAGGTGCACTGTGTACTGATTATCTGTATTTATAAAAAATGTTTTTACAGTGAAGTATTTAATATACATGTACATATACAGTGGAACCCCGATCTACCGTTCTCGCATTGTTCGTTTTCCCGCATGGACCGTTTATTTTTTATAGTCCCGGCCAAACACCCATAAGAACAATGTAAAAGAATCCCGCATTAATTGTTCCCCGATTTACCGTTTTCCTCGATCTATCGTTTAAATATTTTCGTCCCGTCACGAATATTATACCGATTGACCGTTTTCGTTGAATATTTTTCATAAATAGTTTTGCCTCGCATTTCGTTTTGCGTTTTTTCTTCAGTGGAACCCCGATCTACCGTTCTCGTTATCTTTGTTTTTTTGCATTGATCGTTTATTTTTTACTCGACCAAGACCCCGTCATAACAATATTTAATAATTCCACGTTTATCATCCCCCGATTTATTGATTTCCTCGATCTATCATCTAAATATTATCATCCCGTCCCAATTATTTTCCCGATTGACTGTTTTTGGGGAATATTTTTTTTCGTTCAAATAGTTTTATATCGCATTTATTTACATAAATAAATAAGTTTTTTTTGAATAAAACATTTTTTTGGTATTATTTGAAGATTTCCCGCATTATCGGTTTCCTGCATTATTCGTTCATTTATTACGGTCCCTTGAAAAACGTAGAATGGAGGTTTCACTGTATTGCAATCAATAATCAAACGTTGTTGAGGAAAAATAACGTACAATTATTGCGCGAGTACATAAGTTCAAGAATATGATTTTTATTACCAATTATATATTAAATTTGTTGAATTACTGAGAATCAAAAATCTATATAACTTTTATGTTCGTTATCCCGTTGAAGTGGCCGACTAATTTTCTATCGGCAATATAAAGCAACAATCGTATGCAATGTAGAAATTTTATGTGCAACTGCATTTTATGTCTATATGCATAGTTAAAGTGAAAACTTCCAATAAACACTAACCGCGACCCAGGTGAGCTTTCCTTGACAGCGGCTCTATGACTTTCTATGCGACCTACAAAACGGGCAGCAAATCTGTGGCAAGCAAGACCGACCATGTAACAATATGTATCTACGCACTACTTGCCTATCTCAGTGGCTAAATTCTTAACTCGATGCGACTCGAGGGTGCGTTTCTGAAGCTGAGTCACCAGTTAGTGGTGCCCAGTGACTTTCCTAGGCTACGTGCCGCCCCTAGGCAGACCTCTAAAATACCGCCCATTTATTTTTCATTATTTAAAAAATGGAAGTTTGAATATTCTATTCATCTACGTCAGTGTTTCTCAACCTTTTTGGGAGCGTGGCCCCCTTTGAGTGTCTATTTTTCTGTGGCCCCCATACCATTGTTTTGTCTTCCGATGAAAATTATAATTTCAAAAACCCACCTTTTTTTATAGCCGTTCCGAGATTTTCGAATCTAGAATGCCAGTAATTTATTTTATTTACGGATTTACAAAAGTCCGCCATTATGCTCTTCCCTGTATCGTTTTATAAATGCCCGTGGCCCACCTAAGCTGTGTTGTGGCTCCCCAAAACAAAAATAAATCTCTGTGGCCCCCTTAAAACATGCTGTGGCCCCCTGGGGGGCCACATGGCCCACCGTTGAGAAACCCTGATCTACGTAACCAAACAAATATTTTGTCAATTATGTCGTTTTGCTTTCAGATGATTCATGATATATTTGTAACTTATTGACAAAGATCCTAGCGAATAAATATTATCCTAAAGCCCATATTATTTTTCAATAATTATGAAAAAAAATAACTATTACCTTTACTACACATCATAAAAAATAGTGTAAATCTAAAATACACTTATATATAAGTATTGATTCTTGATTTGGTATTTTGTTTATCAAAGACATTGAGGCATCATATTTATTCAAAATTAAATTCGTGTGAAAAATATTCAGTTATTTTAAAAATCTGTGATCATTTGCCGTTCTCTAGGACTTGCCGCCTCTAGGCAACTGCGCACTCGCCTATGCCCTCGGGACCTCCCTGGTGGTGCCCTTCTATTCTGTAGAACAGGCATGCACAACTTTTTTTCAAAATTCGAGCCGCTCATTTTTCACGACTCCAACTCCATAGCTCTTAACTCACCTGTGAATGGATATTTTTATTATTAATAGATGTCGCTCTATACCTTTATTACTCGCCCGTAACATTTCACTTTAGTCATAAATATCTTTCGCAGAACCCTTATTGACAAATAAACATACATAGAATTCTAAAATACCCAGTGAAAATTATTTGGTTACCCACGTAATTTTCTTGCTTTGTATAATAAATTATTAATAATATTTGTATTTACGTATTAAAATTTATATTATTACGACATCTCTTTATTTGTGCAGAAAGTAATTTTATTTAAGCTGTTTGATTTTAAAATATAGAAAACTTTCATTTCCTACATAAAATTTTAATTTTTACAATACGATACAGCTATAGTATTTTTAATTTAACATTATAATTTTTTTCATTACGAACTTTTCGTCAAATCAAAATCCTACAAATTTTGGATTGAATAATGGATATCACTTTTTAGTTGGTTTAGCTTCACAAATACGCGCATAGATGTCAATGTCAGACAATAAAACGATATATTATTTAAAATAAAAATATGTACAGTGGAACCCCGATCTACCGTTCTCGCATTGTCCGTTTTCCCGCATGGTTCGTTCATTTTTCATAGTCCCGGCCAAACACCCATAAGAACAATGTAAAATAATCCCGCATTAACCGTTCCCCGATTTACCGTTTTCCTCGATCTATCGTTCAAATATTTTGGTCCCGTCAAAAATATTATCCCGATTGACCGTTTTCGTTGAATATTTCTCATAAATAATCTTACCTCGCATTTCGTTTCGCGTTTTTTTCAGTGAAACCCCGATCTTCCGTTCTCACTATCTTCGTCTTTATGCATAGATCGTTTATTTTTTTTTTCGACCAAGATCCCACCCCGTAATAGCAATGTTTAGTAATTCCACGTTTATCATTTCTCGATTTACCGATTTCTTCGATCTATCATCTAAATATTATCGTTCCGTCCCAGTTACTATCTATCCCGATTGACCATTTTTGTAGAATATTTTTTTCGCTCATAAATAATCTTACATTTCATCTGGTTGCGTAAATTTTTCTAACTCAAAAGTCAAAACTAAAATACCTAAATGAAGAAAACTAGAACTCTAGTTGAGAAACTGAAAATAATTAAAGACATTGGAAAAAAATCAGGAGAAAAACGAGTCAACATAGCAAAAAGGAGTTAGTTGACTTAGAAATGTACGCGATTTTGAAGTGTTTGTTAAAATTTAAGTCCCAAACTGCAAATAGGCTACTTAGTTTGTATTAAACAAGTTAAAAATACATTTATTTGTTCTTTAATTAATAAATAAATGAGTTTTTTGAAAATTAAACATTTTTTTGTGTTATTTGAAGATTTCCCGCATTATCGGTTTCCCGCATTATTCGTTTATTTATAACGATCCCTTGAAAAACGTAGAATCGAGGTTCCACTGTATATAAACAAGAATACACTCCATCCCTTTTTTTAAGCGAAAAATCGCTTGAAGAATTCTGTTGATATTTTGTAAAGAAATTTGCAGTACAAACAGCATTTTTTCGATTAAAATCGATGTACAGACATTACAAACATCCGTACCTTCGAACGGTCAAAGCCAAAGATGTTTATGATGTCTCGAAATTCCCTTCCAATCCTTAAATAACAGGACGTAGTGAAAGGTATTAGCTAACCGCTAGTCGTTTCGTGACCCTACTCCTTTCGTAAAAAGAGAGGTTGAGCAACTAACAAACAAGTATTGTAGAAAAACTTCTGTAGACATAACCCTATTAGGAGGCCATATGCTCCACATTGGGATTGAATATGGATTAACAAATAAAAACAAACACTGTGCTGTATAAGTCATGCTTTCTAGAAGGTCTAAAGGTATTGAATATGTAAAGTTTATCAGAAAAGCAAAAGACGATTATTAATGTGATAAAACTTTATTTAAAAATAATTCACTTTGTATGATGCTTATAAAATTTATGAGGTTTGTAAGATTTTTTTTGTAGAAAAGTTGTATTCACTATGGTATATAAATGGCAATGCTACATAATTATTATGATGACGTTGTTGGGAACACATGGAGCATACGAATATCTCTCAGTCTATTTAGTTATTCAGCTTCATGTCACACAATTGTGTAAATGTATAGAATATCGTCGTTGTTCTGGCGTAAAACATTAAGTCAGAAATATCATGGTTACATCAATTCCGATAGAGCAGAAAATCGGCTGACATTTATCTTTGGTACAACATTAATGTTGATAACTTTGTTATTACATTGATTGTATCACTCCTAGTAAACAATGTAAGTGTAATAACAATTTTTAAGTTTTGGATATGAATTACTTGATTTGGGTTAATCGATAACATTTTTTTTATAATAATCTTCTTCTTAGATTGATAATTTCGCATTTCTGAAAATTTTAGTCAAATTCAATGAACTTGCATTGTTTGGACATAATATGGATAACAGTGCTCAGAAAATGATTATTTTTGTGTAGTATGACTTTTTAACTTTATGTTTTATGCCAAAATAAGGAGGATATACTGTTGTCTTGACTATATTTGATTACACAATTTTAGCTATGTTTTTTTCTCTATAGACACAGCTGTAACTTTTTAAAACTATTTTTGTACTTCCGTTGTCTTTTAAAAATTCATCACTTGGTTTTTTGTTTGGTCTATTTTCATTGGATTAAAAAGTAGCAATTAGTTGGACCAGTTTTTTAATCTTATATTCAGGGCTGTGGAGTCGGGTAAAAAATAGATGACTCAGAATTGATTTTTTCAATAATTTCTGGGTAACTTAAATATTTTATACCAAAATATCATTCTAGTTACTAGAATAATTCTTTAACATGGTCATCAGCTCACTAATCAATATAATGAATAGACTAATACTTTTTAAAAAATTATCCGAGTCGTAAGATTTTTCCAACTCTGAATCCGGACAAAATATAAGACTTCATGATTCTAACTCTACAGCCCTGCTTATTTTATATACACAGTGGAAATCGCTTAACACATAATCAGAGGAAAGAAATATCAGTTCATGTTAACAAAAAAAAAAACCTATTTATGTTTTTGATACCTTTACAATCTAAATATGAAGTCGAATGTAAGAAAAAATCTGAAGCTTACTCCACAGGACCAACTGTTTTTTTCATCTTAAATGGCTTCCACTGTATATAATATCTATTATCCTTAAAATTATGGCAACAACAACACTACATATGCGTACATAACATACTATGTGTAATAAAATATTTAACTTAATAACAAGTGCATTTCAACATATTCAAAAATGCTACTATCCATTTAAAACATTGGTAAAGTCATTAATGTATGTAAATTGAACATTTGTAAATAATGTTAACATTGCAATATATAAACCTTTTCATATTGACACAGACAGTAAAACCCCCATTTACACATAGTCGGGAACGTGCAATTGGGGGTAGTGTAATTGGGGGTGTGAATCTCATACAAAATTAGGAATTTGGTTTTTTTCCGCGGAAAACGCAAAACTAAGATTTCCCTTAGTTTTGCAAAAAAAATATGGACGATATGTTTAGTTTTTGTATTAGTAAATATCCCGCAAAGAGACAGACGCCCAGCTATGCATGTATAGCCTGGCACGTGTTGAATACACAGACGCTAGCCAACATCTGACTGCATGCGCGGCACAGACGACCGTCTCTTAGTAACGACAATGGAATGGGACAGTGCAATTGGGGGATTTGCGGCGAATATTTCAAGCCAGCGTGTATTTCGGGGTAGTGTAATTGGGGGTTCCACTGTATATAGAGTTTTAAATTATAAGTCAGCCCATTGGGAGCTATTTATTCCCTTCTATCTGCATGCCTCTCAAAATAAAATATTCTGAGAGGTACACGGTTATTATTTAATGGTTCATTTTTAACAAAAAAAGAAAATTAAGGTTTTTAATTTTTTGTCATTTACCATAAGTTACACTGCTTTGCCGTCAGTAATAGTTTTATAAATTATTATAAGTAACAAAATAATGTAGATAATGGTTTAAATTACAAAATATAACGAAAAAATATTTCTTCCTATTTTCACAACAGATTTTTCTTGTAAAAACATTATTACAAAAATAGTTTATATTATTGTCTTTCATTCTCGAAAAAAAAAATATTACTGCAATTAAGGTAATTAATGTTATTTTTAGTCACTGTTTAATTGCATAACAGGGCAATGAAATGAACATGAATTATCACTCTTTGTGGCTTACATTTGAATGTGGTCATAAACTAATAAAAATTCTGCAATTAACAAAAGACGTTCACGTTTGTGCCAACTTTTCTTAAAATTAACACTAAGATATCATTCTCCAACAATTTATTATACAGATAAAAAACAGTAGTTTTAAATAAGCTAATATTCAGAACATTCAAAAAAAGCATCTGGATCTCTTTGGTATAAAAGTAATATTGCACAGAATTGCACTAAAATGACATATATTGGATAGTTGACATCTTAAAGTGAGTAGACCATCTTTATCACTTAATTTAATAACAACCATAATCCTGTAGAACTGTAGAGACCTGTAGTTTGCTTGTATTTATGTAAAAAAAATACATTTGATTTCAGAAGTATTTCAAAATGCTTTTATCAGTTGCAGTGTTTGGCAAAATGTTTGTAATTATCATGGAATTACTGATATTAACATGGGGTACATGTACATTTCAAAATTCTTCTTATTTCAACCATTTGCTAAATACAAATAATATCTAGCTGATATTTATTGTAATCTACAATGATACCTCAATCAATGCAATGCAAATATTCCGCAAATTTGTCTGGGGTCACTTTGTACCCCATCGCTCCTTGATCCTATTTTTGACGTTTCAATATTCGAGTTTTAATATCTTTTACAATTTTTTTTATCCCCACATATTTTACAGATTTGCCCTATCATACATATATATATATATTGAAAGAGATACTGTTTTGAATGCTTGCAGGAATCACCATGACGGCCCTAACAGACATCCATATAAAATTACTTCAGTTAAAATCTTCCAAGAATTCAACAAGTTGGCGGTTTCTTTTCAAATGTCAGACCACAGCAATAAGGTGTGTCTGGATTCAAGTCCTGGCAAAGGACAACAATAAATATGATCACATTAATGAACAAATGAGAAACGAATAACTCTCATCCGTTCTGGCATTGCAATTCCCATTTTTTTTTTTACACAAAAAACAGATTAATAAGCGTTGAGCTAGCACTATTATATTGATAACAAGTGGTGGTTCACTCTTCGGTAAAAAAAGCCTTGATGTCTATTTTGCTGGGACGGACTTCTACAGAGAATAATGTTGATTATTCCAAAGTTCTCATTAAATGAATAAGACTTTACTGTAAATATTTGGTAATGTTTTTGGTCACTGAGTGTGGTAGCTGCGGAATGAGAGGCGAGGTAAACACAACATATACACAAACAAGTAGATACAAATACATAAATATCTATGTCGGTATTTAAATAGATGGCCTGACTAGTTTACATTCTGATTTTTCCTCCTATAATATCTTCATATAGTGATTTAGTTAGCGGCACATACTTGGAAGACGAGGAATCCAAGAAATATAAATCATCTTTTATAACATCAATATTGAAACCGTCTTTTCTGAGGTCTGTTTTGATCATTTTATTTGTAATAGTGAGAGGAATACTGTCTATAACTCTGATGAACAGAGGTTGAGCAAATGGCGGAAGTGAATTCGCCATCGATTGGACTAAGCTTGAAAGATCTAGTTTTTTTTCGGGATCGACCATGGCTGCCATCCCTGCTTTGCCTTCCACGCCCGGAATCTGCAAAAAGAATTTTTTGAATTAGTTTAAGCCACAGCGCGCTGTATCAGCAGTTGAAAAAATAATAATTTACCTCTACGCCGTAGACAACGATGTCTGCCAATCCTGCAACTGTGGTTAAAATATCTTCCACCTCGTTTGTTGATACATTTTCACCACGCCATCTGTAAAAAACGGTAGAAACGTTTGCCTGATCATTTAAATAACTTTGAGGGTGTGGGTTATTTGAAAAAAATGGGTATAATATATCATCCGCATATGGCTGAAGTATATTAATAGCTTGACATAATACATGTCTTCAAATAGTATGCACTGTACCTTAATTCATAATTCACCTTACAAATAATTGAATAGATCAAAACGATGTAATTCAAAAATTATTTTCCAGCATTTCCTATATTTAAAGTAGTATTTAAACAACTTTAGATTATATACAAAACACTGAACGACTTTGTACGTATACAATGATATCCACGTAGCATAGAATTTTTCATCATATGGTGAAGCATATGGCTTCCCAATGAAGGTCACTGAACAGAAGTTTATCTGAGAATTTCTTGTTACTCAGTTGCTTAACCTTCCTTTTTCGAAGACAATAGGGATAGAAGGATTGGAGTCCCATTAGTCGTGTGGCTTTAGTTGACATCACCCATAAATTAAGATTTTAATCATGTTGACAATAAGTGTAAAAGAAAAAAAAATTATATTGATGTCGATATAAAAATAACAGTAATTGCTGTAAAATAAATCAACCGTTCTAACCTGAAAGTATCTCCAGTCCTGTCTCTGAAGTAGAAATAACCGAGATGATCCATCACTAATATATCTCCAGAATTGAAAAAGCAATCGCCTTTACTCATGACATCGGTAATCATTTTTATCCTGTTTGATTCTTTGTCAACGTAGCCAGTGTAAGAATAAAGTCTTTTCCCGTGGTCAACTTTACCCAACATCAAGCCGGGTTCGCAGGGCCCGCACTTTGTGCACAGGCCTTTTTCGTTGCGGATAATTTCTCCTGTTGATTCATCACACCTAAAACAAAAGTGTTGAGCTATTATTTGTCATTTTGAAACATGGCATCCTGGGAAAATACACGTGAGGTGTGTGGAAAAATAAACATCACAGACAATCATGCTCATTGATCAATGTAAAAATTAATGTATGAAATCGTTGATTTCAGTTTGAATCCAAGATAAAAATCTGTTTAAAACTAATGAACTGGAGTGTTGGTTACAACGCTATAGAGCTGGCTTAAATTTATCATAGGAATACAATCAAAATACTTACTTGACAATTAAAATTGGTGATATAAACGATATATATCTTGGAATAAAGCCTACGGCGCCTTCTTTCGATGTGGTATTCACTGAAATGCAAATTTCATCATCAAATATCCACGATAAGTCGAAAAATATAAGGTAGCTAAACTAAAGAAAGAAGATTGTAGATCCTTACTCATGTTTGTATTACTCTCTGTGGCTCCATATAATTCATAGATAGCAGGTATCTTGAATGTATCCTGGAATCTACGCCAGATAGAAGATCGTAAACCGTTTCCTACCATCAGCCGTATGTTGTGCTGAGTGGCTGTCGCTCCGGCTCCCGCTTTATCGTGAGATACCAACAGGAATCTGCAAAGCTCGCCGATGTATTGAGCAACCTGTTTCGAATATTATGAAAATCACTATAGTTTTTAACAAAAATTTGTTAACCTTGACATTATCTTATATTTACAGGGTCACTGTTACTTGAATGATTGTGAATGAGTATGTTGATGTTGCATGATAATGCACTAAGAAGAATAATGATGATGTTATAATAACATTACTTACAGTGCAATTGTATTTCACACAGTCTGTCCAAAAATTGGCGGCAGAAAACTTGTTTCTTAGAGCTACGGAAACCCCAAAGACTAAGGCTTGACCAGCTCCAAGAACTCCTCCCGCCGTGTGGTGCATCGGTAAAGGAGTATAAATCACATCTTTGTCTCCCAAATGAATAACTTCGTTTAGTACGGAAGCTATCGTTAGATATCTGCAGGATAATGTAAGTTATTATATTTCAATTTTTGTATAATGTTTAACATTGAAAATTTAGGTATTCTTTGTGATTGGTAAAAACAATCAAATCTCTCATAATATATATCATAGTATGCACAGTACAATGTCGCATTCTTAAAAGTGAAATTGTGTACGAATATGTTTTATTTATAAATTTAAATATGAACGTTAACAAGGATATTATTTTGTAGCGTGATAAAGATCCCTTGAAATGGCAGATAAAAAATATTTTTGAACACAAATGAATTCATTAGAAATAAACCATTTCATATGAATTAATCATAAGTTATTATTAAATAAACATTTGTAAAAAATTAAACAACCCCTTGTTTGTCGGATATGCTTGAAAACTCGTGATATCAGTGCAAGGATTAAGGAGTTACATAGATTTTTAAATTTAGCATCCATGTCACCTAGGCTTGAAGGAATAAACTCTTCACATATTGTAAGAGTACATCATTTTAAAAAATACCACTGTTTCGATAAATAATATTCTTTTTAAGCACCTCGAATTAGTAATGATGGCGGCCTTGGGGAGTCCAGTAGTACCACTTGTGTAGATATACAGCAAAGAATCCTGGAACGTTCCTTTGGCCAGCTCTTCTTCAATGCAAGGAAAGTTGCCATCATCAGGCTCCAAAGATACAGATATGATATTTTTTTCTGTATTTGTAGGAGTGGAATCAGCGATAACATTGCATTGATAGAATGCTATATCTTCCACTTGAGGATTTCCTTGGATTTCATCAATAGCTGTGGTGAAGAAATATGAAAAGAAAATTATATCGATTATATTTTTGATAAGATATGGACTATTCAGGTGGTTTCCAAAAATATTATTGAATATCATCAACATAAGATTAAATTAGATTAATACAATTGGTTGAAAATAAAAGTAATAAGCGGGTACAAACTGGGTCATTCAATCCCTTCCCTGCATTTTTTCTAGCAAAGTACTGTTTTACTAATGAATCTGTTGGAAAAACAATAAAAAAAACACTATAGAATACTAATTGTCATTCACAAACCAGAAATTTTCAATGCACATACATATTGGTCAGTCTATTCCCGATTTGTCGACAAATTATTTATTTCCCTTGCCCCAGATGAATAATTATTATATATAACAAAAATTTGATATTACGAAGAAATACATAAGTTCTGAGCACCGTATCAATTATATTTCATATCAATATTCACATTATTTGTGTCGAATTCAGAGGGAAGGAAAGGATATTGACTATGGAAAGGAAAAAGGACGTAACCCACACATATCAAATTTTACAGAAGGCGCAAAAAACGTGCTTTGATGATTTTGGACCATATGCAAATTATGAATTATACACAACCTTGAAGTGCACGGAGACTTCTAAACTGGTGTTTAATTGACATCATCTAATATTAATTTATGAAATTGTCGAGGTAAAACCTTTATTTCAGTCTTTTTTCTTGGTTTTAATTTTTTACAAGGTCGTCTTTTTCAATGTGTATCATGTATGAACGTGTATCAAGTTTGATACATTGTGATTATTGAAAAAACTGTGGATTAAGTCCTTTTTCCTTTCCACAGTCGATATTGAAGTTAGCCACCAGTAGGAAATATCTGAATTAGAAACTCAGGGGGAGCGTAGGGAATTTGACATTGCCTTGAATGATCATATAGGAGAATTGCTTTTGTTATGAAACATAATACCTCTGTACCTTCTTTCATGGATGCCTCAAATAGCACTGCTTTAGCATTAGCTGCTTTTAATGCATGCAGTAATGCATTTTTTCTGGCTCTGGGAGGTAATAAAGCAGCCGGGGCTCCCAATATTGCCAAGGCAAGCCACACTACAGCAAGTCGAACACCTTCTCCTGATACAGCCACCGCTTCTCCACGGGTGATTCCAAGGTTCTGTAGATGGACAGCTAATTTCTTTGACAACCGCCATATCTGTAAGCAAATGATTCCTTTAGTCTCTCAGTGCAGGTATTCAAGTATACAAGCAGGAACGTCATTTCACACTCTAATATTTTTGCACAGTTTTGAAATATCACAGTGTGCCAAAAAGAACTTACTTATACTATATTTTTTATGAATTATTTGCTCTAACACGATCCCCAGAAACGAAAATCACAGAAGCTGATCACAAATTTTCTAATAACAAGAAATTCAACAACACAAGACAGTAACAAAAAATAAAAGGTTTTATTAGATCCTAAAACATTACACATGTTAAGACATTTCTGGCAATGAAAGCGATTTATCTTCTGTCCCTCATAAAAGTCCCCATCCATAAAAAGGATACAGGTACTAGTAAAAAGACATGTAAGTCCGTATGTAATTAAGTAGCGATGAATAGTATTTTTCTTCCATGTTCGCTCCCAATGCGGAGCATATGGTCTCATAATGGAGATATCTCAACAGAAGTTTTAAACGAGAACTGTTTGTTACTCAGTCAGAAGAAGGACAGACGATAGAAGGACAGGATTAGTGGTTAGTTAATCGCTTGCTACGCCCAGTTATTGAAGGATCGGAAAGGGTGGGAGGGAATTTTTAGACAACGCAAACACACATGCCTACAAACAAAAATCGAAAAATTGCTGTTCGTACTGGGACTCGAACTTGTGAGATCCAGCATGGAAGCCTACAAAACTAACAATCATTGGACTGAGCAAATTTTTGAATACTTTGTGTAAGTTACTTATTGAAACTTCATTATTATTTGACACGATTATCTAAGCCCAAATATTGTACATACAACATGGTTTTTTAAATGCAGGAAACTTTTTTTCACTTTTTTTTACTGTGTTTTTTTGGAACGTATCTACCGTTTAAAAAAAGATTTGAGTGTATTCAATATAATAAATTGCGTGGGGGGGCTTGCGTGACATTTGCATGAGGGCCCCAAATCTCTAGCTACGCCACTGCCATTAATACTAATTACCTGAAGATAAGTCCATGGTCTTTCGTCGGTGAAGAAGGCTACCTTCTCAGGATTTTTTTCAGCGAGGCAAGCAAATTTCTTAGCAACTGTGATGTTCTTCTTGTCACAATTCCACAGTTGATATGTCACTTTGATCATACAGATGATAATCCTGCAAAAATATAATTTTGGGTGAATCGTTTTAGCGGTAATTTACAACACTTAACTTTATTATTTATGTATGAGTGAGTGCAGATAAAACGTGGGCACAGCCTCTTGTTTCTGTTGGTTGAAAACAAATACTTCTCGGAACACAAGAAATAGAATGGTTTGATTTCATTAGAAATTTGGAAATAAGAAAGTGGACTAAGCAGCTTCTTATATCATACGAAATAAAATAGCTTTAAAAACGTGACTTAGGCGCTTGCTGCGGCTACTCCAAGGGAGCCTTAATTACCTTCTGTATATTTTTCTAACCAGGTAGATGTCACCGTTTAAGAACATTAATGAAGATCGATATGATGTACTCGTCTGAACTATGGGAAGATAGCAAGACATGGGAAGAAAACATTACATTAACAGATAGTTTTGGCACTGTGTGGTGGTCATATTCTTAAATGAACATCTCCAAAGACGAAAAAAATGACCATAGTGTAAAGAAGTAAAAAGACAGTTAACACAGGAAGGCATATTCTGAGAAATTGTCATTTCAGAATTATAAAAAATAATTAGTATGAATCATGAAATCAAAATGAAATTTGAGTAAAATAAATTACAGTGGTTGAAATAGCAGAGAATATTTGTTTTGCTGTTTATTGTGTCATTATTGGGGGTAGTGAACAACATTCCCTCTAATTTTTCTATTGTGTGTGCAGACCATCAACTTCTGTGAGCAGTAAATTTTCAGCAAAATAAAAAATATGCGCAAATATAAAAATTTGGTGAGACAAACTTATTTTTACAATATTTCTATGTGCGGCCTTGTGCGGGGGTGGACAAATGCGGGAACATTGGTAGTGAACTGAAAACATTATTTATTTCTAAGGATTTAACGTTTAGTCCCTTAACATAAACACTGAATGGGTGTGATGTAATGGGTAAAGAGAAGTTTCAAAGTGTCAGGTATGTAATAGAGATGCCCATTTTTTCAAGTAACAGAATTCCATGTAAATAAAATATTTTTGAAGCCCCTAAGGTTCGGAAGTCCCAAGCGTGGGTCATGTGCGGTTATGAGGTAATCCACCGCAGGTCCAAAGTCACAGTATGTTCATAGTTACACATGATTAATTAAGACAGTCATTTAATTTATATATTTGTTGACATAAAAAAAAATCCAGTTCATAACTGATAACCTTTGCGTTGTGTATTATTTATAAATAACTATCAAAAGACCTATAGATATGCAATATCACATGAAAGTATTTTGAATTAGAATGAGAAAAGAACAAATTATAGTCAAAAACAGATTTTTCTGGTTGTTTCAGAATAATAACTGGATGTTGCTACGTAATAAGTTTGCTAATTTTGTAAAAATCATCACATGCATGATATCTGGTACATGATGTAAAAAAAAAATCTTGCTTTATCACATTTTTTTAAAAATATTTAGCATTCAAATGAAATGAACACCGGGAGACTTTTTTTTAGCTCTTCGAAGAACATCAAATCCAAAATCTCAGAAATTTACGGATATCCCAAAATGAACGCCTTGACACGAATTTTTTTCTAGCTCTTCTCAGACATTCCAATTTCTAAAACACAATAATTTACGGTTTTTCGAAAATTTTCCCGTGACTCCCTTGAAACAAACACGCTGTGGCCCCCGTTGAGAAACCCTGAACTAGCCTACAGCGGGCGACAAGATGGTAGTTCTAGGTTAATTAAGAAGACCAAAATCGTTGCAATGCAATTTGGATATTGTTTTATTGGAGCGGTACTTTTCATGTTTACTTTGGCCGCCCTAAGAATCGACCGCACGCCTTCGTGGAGCGGGCTTGGCTAAACGTTAAACATGTAAAAACGGCCCATTGATTTTTGAAATGTCTATAATAGGGCGTTTACAACTGACATCTTCTTTCGTTTTTCGAATTGATTGATTATTTATTAAAGAGTATAGTTTTCTAAGTCATGAATTTGAATCGTAATATTTTTGACTGAGTTGCCATTTATGAGAAAGGTCAGCTACTACTGCTGTAAAACATTATGACAACAAATGACATTGTGGCCAATAAAAAGGCATCGCTGAGCGATTTATTGCCAATTTAAGTCACTGACAGTTGAAGTAAGTACGTCATGGAATCTTTCATTAAAGTAATGTGCAATGCACTTGTAGTTTGATTAAGGAACGAACGAAAACGAAGAACTCTTAGAGAACGCGTTTTATAAATTTGTCTTGATGGTTCCGTGAAGATTGCACAAAAGACAGCTTCTACAATTTTATAAGTTACTAAGTTCACTGAGTACGTATGTGTATTTTTTAACCATGTCGATCCGAATGAGGATCATATGGATCCACTGGCGGATACATAAAATATGCCAGGGGGTGACCATTTAAATTCGCAATATAGATATATTATACTCCTACCAGTGGAGGTTCGTGACCTAAAATCTTGGGTGGGCTAGAGAAAAGTTTAGCATTGTATACTATTTACGAAATTGTGCATGTTTCCACTGTATATTATATATTAATCTACAAGCAAATTGACAAATATTACGTCACTACTGCAAAGCATAAATTATTATATGATAAAATCAAAGCTAATGTAAGTATGAAATAATAGAATAGTAAAAAAATAACCTCAAATTCGTCTCCTTTAAATGAAGTGAACTACCGTATTTTGTTTCATACAATACAACTTGCCTCTGAATACAACGAACTCTGACGTTTACTTATTAACGAACAGAGATTGGTTGGAGTGATTTTTTATTTGTGGGGGGCTAATTTGGATAAGCCCGTGTGACGTATTGGCTGCAGGCTGTATACCAAGGCTCAATCGTGTACGATTAGATGACTTTTCTATAGCCAATGGTTATAAAATAAATACGTTTTCTAATCGTGCTTGATTGTTTAGAGCTTGCTCTACCGATCACACAGGTCTGGCTTCGACTCACAGTCAGATCACAGTGAATTTTAGAATTATTAAATTCAAAGTTGTGATCGAAGACTGGGTGTTTGTGATGTCAATTCACATCATTTCCTCTCTTCCCATCCTTCTGATCCTTTAATAGCCGGGTGTAGCAATAGCGATAAGCCAACCACTAGTCCTTTTCTAGAAAAAGAGAGGTTTAGCGACTGAGTAACAAACAGTTATCGTAGAAAAACTTCTGTTGAGATACCTCCAATAGGAGGCCATATGCTCCACATTGGAAGCGGACATGGATTTAAAAAATATATATATATTTTCATATATCATACATTTTCAATCATGTTTGTAAAATTGTGTTCATTTCACACATTATTTTGCAACTCTTTTATGTTATCCGAAAAACAGGGCCTCCAAATTTTACATGTACAATTATACAAATATATACAAATCTGAACTAAAAGAATACAAGTTATATAATATAAGATAATTTTGAGGCCCCTAAGAATCGGAGGCCCCAAGCGCGCGCCTCATTCTCTTTTACGATAATCCGCCACTGGATAGTACATGTACCAAGTTGTATAAATGCTGTTTTGAAAGAAAAAACGGTGAGTTATGTACTGTCTTTCGACAGTCGATATAGTATAGTATTAAACTTAGTTGAAAATATGTTTATTTATCCGTTATCTTTATATTTCGATGCGAACATAAAAAATAACGTATTTTTAAAATATTTTTAGTCCCCCCTTTTCTGCGCCTATGATAAAAAACGTGCATGCAAGGCTATGAACTGTAATTAAAAAAATAATATGTGGTTGGTAATATGATATTCAGTTGGCAGACTATCTATATCAGTGTCTGCCAAACTTTTTTACTTCACACTGATGCATAGAACTAGTACCGCGGCACACCATATAAAAATGCTTTAAAAAAGAAAATGTGTAGTTGACCACAATGTATGAACGTGACAAATATTTGTTTGAGTGTGTAGATGTTGAATTTATTTAAAATTTAAATTAATAGGCACTATTTCAAATTAAAAATTTTAAGGCTTCTTCCACCGCGGCACACAGTTTGGCAGACACTGATCTATATGATTCAACCGTGGAAATGTATAGAATTGTACAGGTACAGGCGATTAAAATACCGGAATAACCGATACCTGAAATTTTAATGTGAAGAAGCCATCACATATTTTAAAAATTCTTCGCGATGAATTGTCACATTTTAATTTTGTATCAAACAATTTTTATTTTTTATCCATGTCCGCTCCCAATGTGACGGATATGGCGTCCTAATGGAGGTATCTCAATAAAAGTTTTTCTACGAGAACTGTTTGTTATTCGGTCACTCAACCTCTTTTTTGTCGAAGAGAGTAGTCGAGATAGAAGAATAAGGCTAGGAGAGGACTAGTAGTTAGCTAATCGCTCCCGCTACGCCCAGTTATTAAAAAATCGTAAAGGTGGGAAGAAATTTGTATACATCACAAACACCCATGCCTTCGAATAGAAATCGATAAATCGATCGAAAAAATACTGTTCGTACTGGGACTCGAACGCGTGAGATCCGGCACGGGAACCAACAACGCTAACCGCTGCGCCATAGGACCCGACAATTGGAATGGTTGGTGAAATATTTATGAAAATTGTTTGCTTTACCTTGTTATTAGTCTTAAAATAATCCTGTATAGATTAACAAGTTAAAGTTAAAATATATAACCTCAACTGTTCTTAATTGTGATTTTGGTGTATCGAAAATATTTATTATCATCGGTACTAAACTTTGAGAAGGTTGGTTAAGACAGATTCACTGATAATAATGATCATTTTTTATCATTTATATTAGGTATATAATATTATAGATTTACGTAAATACGTTGAAATTCAAAACAATCTTGTTTTTTATGTGTATCCATATAAAACGACAGAAACGGCAAATTTTGTTGGCAAATCTAACAAAAGTAAAAAAAAAAACAGCTTAATTGGTTTAAATTTAACAGCTTAACAACCGCACGCTTTTTTATAGAATTTCACCTGGCGGCCGGGCAATTTTGCGAAAAATTCGCAAAAATTGTAATTTTATTAAATTCACTATAATTTGTTAACCAATTGAGATATCTTTACCAAATTTGATTTTCTTAGCTACCAGATACTTCGCCTATACGCATATATGAGTCCGCCGGCCAGCAACCTTTGTTTTTCAAAGACTCAAATACGCGTCCGCGGTCGTTAAGCTGTTTTAAGATATAATTTCATTTGTATTCCTTTTTTAGAAAAGGCGCCCTTTTATGAAACTTATTTTTTATAATATAAAAAAATCATAGCTGTAAGTCAAATCTAAGGTTCGACTTTCAATTCTTATTTATATTAAATAATTTAGATTTTAAAATTTGAATTCTCTTCAACTATCCCGTGGGCTTATTTTTGAAGAATTGAATTTTTTCTTAGGGGACTTTCTAAGAGTGCTATAACTGTAAACCACAAGTCATATCAATGAACCTTTGGTGGTTGTCTAAGACACTACATTATTTATTTTTTCATGATATCGTCAGCATTCTCTGCTTGGAAAGCAATTACAATGTTGCACATGTACCAAGTCCTACTCCTTGTTTTGCATCTCGCACACCTTGCAGGTTCAACTGGGCTAATTTATTTTTTGCTGCTGGTATTAGTAACAACATATTTAAAAAAATGCTTTTTGACATTCTTTTTTATGAAATATCCAAATTACAATGGAAAATTAACTCGTTGAACACCATCTCGAAACACCATCATGCGGTCTTCAGAAGGACAAATGGCGTTATATCCTTACATTTTTATTGATAAAATCGGTTACTTATTTGATAAAAATAATAATTTTAGTATCTGGTATAATTGGTTATATTGAGTATTTTATCAAAAATGTTGCTAAATACCACAATTATGGCTCTATTTGAAAGCATGACGCATCACGTGAAAACACGATTCCGGGATCCAGCGTATTAACATAAGACGTGCCATTTCATAAAAAAATATCCTAACACCTTTGAAAAATTAAAGAATATCTAATTGACTAACCTGAGGTCCCTGGGTAGTGTCAAGGCAATGACGCAGAGCCAGTATGGCCTGTTCCCTGACACCAAGAATCCGGCTACAATTATTCCCACAGCCTTCGCTAGTACACCTATTGGAGATACTACTAGCAACAAGAGAAGTCCAGCGACTGCAGCCTTGGCATACCCTTTCTCTTCTTCCAAGTTATCAAATGTCTCCATGATGCTGCTCACTCATAGACGAACGGGTTGAGGAAACCTATAACATAAGTATAACGATAAACAAATATTTTTAGTCATGAGTTAGGTACTTTCAATCCAAAAACCAGCGATGGGCTGACAAAACATCTTAAAGCAATTCTCGGTGTTCAGGGTATAGGAGTGAATTTTGTTATCACTCCTATGCAATTATATGCAATACTTAAATAAGCAATAGATTGTTACTCAATACACTTATAGTAGGTATGTGACAATATGCAATTTACCGTAAACTTATCAATCTAAGTGGCTAAAAATGTACTACTTTGAATACTGACGCTGTCGTAGATAATATATAAGTCAGAAATTCTAATTATGTACCAATTTGATCTGATAATATTGTTTTCTCTTAAATACTTAAATAAACAAGGACAAATATAAAAAAAGGGCTCACGCACGTCCCTCTGAGCCCTCTCCAGCCCATCCCTGCCAAAAACAAATATATTATTTACAAGTAGATAAATATTTTTAAAATCTAAAAATCTAATTGTTAGAGAATTCATCACCAAAGATAACGCAACTTTTAGTCGGGCTCAAGAATTGATATATCGTCACTGTTCTTATTGTCTATAATAAATATTTTATTTTATTTTATTCTAGACAATAAATACATGAAGAATTTAAAATGAGTGAATGGTATAAATGTTTGAATAATATTTCATGAAATATAACCGCCCCTACATATACAATGGGTGCATTGATACAGCAGCGAATAACTCTTAAAAAGTTAATACGGTTATGCATGAATACATAGGTATCTGTTTTTCATGGTACGCTTATATCATATAAAGAAATTAATGGTTATTAAGTAAAAAATATCTTTTTTTGCGCGAATTCGAAGGGAAAATTTGAGTTTTTCATACAGATTTTTTACGCGATTTTTATGATTTTCGGAACCAACTTATCAAATAATATGAAAATTAGGTTTATTTTACGCGATTTTCTATACGCGTCGATTTCAGGAAAGAAAGTATCGCGTAAAAAGGGATCGGATGTATGTGAATAGGTGGTACACCGAATCCTCTTTTGCAAATTCACGTTCGAAATAACACGACCGAATGTAATGGAAAATAACCCCTTAAAGTTGGTTTTAGTCATCATCAATCATGTCACATGCTTGATTGAACGTTTGCTTTTTTTCTCGTAATTATATTATTCACAATCCTTAAACTTCGTATCAGATTTTATTATTTTACATGAAATTTTTTGACGTTTTTATGTTATCCGAAAAACAGGGCCTCCAAATTTTGTTGCGCCTGGAGCCTCTCATGTGCTTAATTCACCACTGCTTAGAGAATAAATCAAAGAAGTCCGTTTTTTTAACTTTTGCTGTTAAATATGTAGAAATGTAAATTTTATTGTTATTAAGATTTCAAATTCGTAGACATTGATGGAAAGACTAGTTCAAAAAATATTTTTTCTCTTATGACACTAAATTCCCGTGGACGACACGTGCCCAAAATGCTTTACGTAAAAAATAGCACGGTGAAGTACAAACATTATAAAACAGTGACCTCGGCATTTTTATTATAGAATTCTACACAATTCCTCATCAGCTGATGTTCCACAGAGTGACAAGGATTATTTATTATTTAGTTAGTTTCTAAAATACACTTATTTAAATTACTGTTGCATAACACTCAGTGTACTCTTAATAATACGTGTTAGAGCATGAACCACAAAAGTCCATTCATTTTTTAATTTATAATAAAATAGTATTTTTATTTTTACTGTTGCAAAAATAAAATAATTAATACCAAATTCCGTTTATAGGCCTTCGTTTCTATAGTTTATATGTAAGTAATGAATTTTTCGAAAATTCAGCCCACCATAAAATTTCTTTCTTGAACATAAGTATAAGTGTGACTGCTTTGGTTCATCCTTTTGCTTGCAAATATATTTTGGTAGTTCCAAGAATTAGGCTATAATAAAACTAAAAGAAATATAAGAAACCTATTCTTGACAAAACTAGCAGAATTATTACGGTAAAGGTCGTAAAATGAAAAAGTATGCACGTGTTAAGTAAATAAGAAAGTCGGTTCCATCCATAAACATCTGTTAACAATATAACAATATAAAATATCCAAGATCGGTATTTTTAAACATTCGGACAATAGACAATAAACAGCTAGGGTATTTATATTTATTATGAAGCCGAAGTAAATGTATATTTTGAAAAAAGTGCAGGGACAACAGTCTTCTGTTTCGTATTACAATTTAACAGAAATTGCAGTTAGGTGCTGAATTGATAGAGACGAATGATTTTCTTAACTTAACAAGGGGCTCGCCGGCCGTGCCGAATTTTAACAAGGGGCTCGGGCGAGCCCCCCCGAGCCCCCTCCAGCCCATCCCTGGATCCAATGCCACATTGACCGGCCGCCAACTGATTTGATGTTACATAGATATTTATCATATCAAAATATAGATGCAGCACAGGTCGGCTGAAGGGGGCTCGCGCAAGCTCCTTGTTAAATTTTAGCGTGGCCGGCGAGCCCCTTGTTAAGATAAGAAAATCATTAGTCTTAGATCAAATCAGCACATAACTGTAATTTCTGTAGATGGTTAAATTTTATTATGAAACAAGTCTTAGTAGCCCCTTCATTTTTTCATTCAGCGTTGTGGGCTTCTGTGCCGGACATCATGGGTTCGAGTTAATCACTAGTCCTGTCTTAGCCTTATCATTATATTCCTACTACTCTCTTTGGAAAAGAGAGGTTGAGCGACTAAGTAACAAACGGTTCTCGTAAAAAAAAACTTTCGTTGAGATACCTTCATTGGGAAGCCATATGCTCCACATTGGGAGCAAAAACGAATACAAATAAATAAATAAGATTTACCGAGCCTCTTGTTAAGATATTGGCAGCCCACCGCTGCATCAAAGCCGATATGACGCATATAATATAAGAGTTTAAAATTAGTAGACAGATACAATAGTCTGCCAGTAAACTTGAATAAATAACAATTGTGTATATAAATAAATGCGTTTTTGGCAAACTGGTATAATAAATGCACTAACTGAGTTACTCCAGATGAATAATTTCAGTTTTGATAATTACCAACTTCTGCCAGAAAGGTGACGATATGGGCCTTTAATACTTTGATAACTTTCAGGTAAATAATTATTTTTATTCTGTCGTAAATTTTTATGTTTTTATTTTACCGTCACCACTAATCCGCAAATGACAACGCCAAAATTGAATTAATAGAAAATACTGTTTACCGATATAAACAACTTCTTAGTATTGACATTTTATCATACTCAATCAATGCCCAAGTAATCTTCATTGAACAACAAAACACGATAAAAATCATCAAGTAATCAAAAAAAAATATCGACTAGAGCTATCATATATTATAAGTAGGGATCAGGGACGTCCCGTGGACATAGGCGAGTAGGCAGTTGCCAAGGGGCGGCAAGTCTTAAGGAGCGGCAAATGATCACAGTTTTTTTTAAAAGACTGAATATTTTTGACACACGAGTTTGGTTTAAAAAAAAAAATGCCGACAAAAAACATTTTCAATGGTAATAATATTATGACCGATGGTTAAACGGTAGTTAAATTGGCTAGGGGCGGCACATAGCCTAGGAACGTCACTGGTAGGGATTGCAAAACCGAATGAATTTATCAATACCGGTCTTTCAGAATTTCATATTAAATACCGGTATTAATTTCTAGCTATGTCCATTTTGTCGCCTGCTGTGGCCCAGTTGGTTAGAGCTTGCTCTACCGATCACGCATGTCTGGGGTCGACACCCAGTCAGATCACAGTGAATTTGAGAATTATTCAACTCAAAGTTGTGATCGAAGACTGGGTGTTTGTGATGTCAATTCACATCCTTTCCTATCCTCCCATCCTTCTGATCCTTTGATAACTGGGTGTAGCAATAGCGATTAGCCAACCACTAGTCCTGTTCTAGCCTTATTCTTCTTTCCCCACTACTTACTTTGAAAAAAAGTAAGTAGTAGGGACTGAGTAACAAACAGTTCTCGTAGAAAAAACTTCTGTTGAGATACCTCCATTAGGAGGCCATATGCTCCACATTGGGAGCGGACATGAATTAAAAAAAAAAAATGTCCATTCAGTGGCGTAGTCGAATATTTGGGGCCCTCATGCAAACATAACACATTTTTTTTTTAATATTTGTCATTATAGCGAAAATCAATACATCAAATATTTTGAAGTAGAATGATCATACGAGATAAACCTGATGAGATTTTTTCGTAAGTCAATCGAGATCAACCCGAGAAGAACCGATATCACAAATAAACACGTCCTAGGTCTCAAATTATATAAAATCAAAAATATCAAAATTCGACATTAACCTAACCTGGAATCAAACCAAGGCCCTTATTTGGTAAACAAGCTCTAACTAACTAACGTTAACTCAACTAACTAGACCAGTGCTCCGCAACCTTTTCTCTCCCACGGTAAACCAAATTTTTCTCCAGATTCCCGCAGCCCAATTCAAATATGCATATATGTATATCGTATAAGTGTATAAGGAAGGGTATACGCAAAAATAACATTACACATCGTTCTCGATTGTGTAATATATATTACCACCTCAGCACAACAACTCATATTTGATCATCGTTTGATCGTTTCTTCAATAAAGTAATGCGCTGCGGCACAGCAGTTGCAGAGCACTGAACTAGGCGGCAGGACCCCTTCCTAAGACACTGCCCCCATGCGTTGCATGACTCTGTTATGAGGTGGCTTCACCGCTGTGTTCATTCCCTCATAAAAGTCCTCATATATAATCAAATAGCGATGAATAGTTGTATGTCATCCTTATTAAATAAGATACAAATTATGAATAATATTTTGTGTAATTTACTTATTGGTTCATCATTGTCACTTTCATTACACGGTTTTTTGTAGAACGTACCTCTACCATGTAAATAATTAATTCTACGCGTTATGATCGTCATAGTTACCATTTTTTTATCCATGTTAGCTCCCAATGTGAAGCATATGGCCTGCTAATGCAGGGTACTCAACAGAAGATATTCAATACAAAACCAAAATAGTAAAAAAAAAAAAATTATAGTGCCTTGCGTGCAGATTCAATTGTGATAAGCATTTATAAAAATATATCAATGAGTTTAAAAACAAACCTTATCATTGTTAACCAGATGTCCCCAACCTTTTTAGACCCTAGAGCGCATTCTAAAATATTGGTAGGGCGGTTGGCACCACCTATTTTTCTAATGATATTTATAATTGGACAAGAATAATAAATAATATTTATTTATATAGATATAAAAAAATGTTTATATTTAAACAAAAAAATGAAAAATATTAAATATTATAATATATTAATCTCAGTCAGAGACCAAGGCCTCATAATAAGGAATGTTTAATGATGTTCCTGTCAGCAAACAATCATAAAAATGCTCATTGATGAGTCGAGATCCATACTTTGATGTTATGAAGTTCATGTTTGAAAATAATGATTCGCAAAGATACGTCGAACCGAAGAATGATTATATTTTGTACGCCATTTTATTCAGCAATGGATTTTTTTCTGTCCATTGTATTCCAGAAGTCCTTCTCGAATATTAATGATTTCAATAAAATATAATTTTTAAAGTCCGAATTTTCTAGCTCTAGTTCTTGTGCCATTCCTTGAACAACATCTGCAATACATGAAGCTATTTTTATTATATTTATAAAAAAAACTAAGATTTTATTTTTTTTTAATTATGAAAATTGTTGCGGTCCAATGTTGGCGGGCGCCATGGCGCCCGGAGGCACAGGGTTGGATGTCTCTGTTGTAAACCTTATCAATTTAAAAACTTCAATACTAACCGACAAATTATTTGCTCCTTAAATAACAAATTTTATCGAATGTCAATCTTCCATTTTATTTTTTAGTTAGTTATTATTGCAGTTATGTAACTATTCTGTTAACTTTCCTTGTAAGTGTTATCTTATCGTCATTATCAGCTTATCGCATTCAAATACCTGCTTACTAAATGAGATAAAACTTATTTGATCGAGGTTTAGGTAACCCTAAAACCACACAGGGCGTGGTAAATAAATGAATAGATAAACTAGGTAAAATAACAAATAGAGAGCAGTTAAAAGTATCCAGCGGTCGGCAGTCTACGGCACGCGAAAGGATTTTTCAGTTGCATGGACTAAATCAATTCCTGGTCAAATCAAACTTAATTAAATTATGTTCTTTTATCAAAACTGGATTTGGGCGTGTTTGATCTCAAGCTCTTCGGTGTCATAATAATAAATCTAAATGTTTTAACATAAGAAAATTTGGAAATATGCGTTATGTTCAATGTAATAAACCAAACAAGACGACTAACCCTCAAAAGGTTAACATCAGAGGTGTCACGTGTTTTATGATCGTATGTATACAGGGACGTCCCGTGGGCGTAGGCGAGTAGGCAGTTGCCTAAGGGCGGCAAGTCCTAGGAAGCGGCAAATTATCACCGATTTTTTAACGACAAATTTTTTGACACGAATTTGGCTAAGAATAAATATAATGACTCAATCTATTTGATAAAAAAAATAATATAGGTGAGCGGAAATGGCGTCATGAAAGCGTTTTTTTAGTAAGTATCTGAATAGAGTATTCGAATTTCTATAATTGTTTATATATTCCTAGAATATTGGGAAATAGTTACAAAATGTCACTTATAAGTGTATGGCTTTATTCGATTCACATGTAAAACTAGTAAGGGCGCTATTTTAAACTCTGCCTAGGGGCGGCGCATAGCCTAGGAACGTCACTGTATGTATAGTTTTAAATAGTCAAATATATTTATTATGTAAATATTTTGCTTTTTGTTGCATGCAAAGTGCCCAATAATAAACACTACAAAATATTTGACGCTTCAATTTACATAGTTTGCCAACCACTGTTCTACCCTGCTAGAATAGCCATTATATCTGACGTATTTTATTAGATTAAAATCTTACCGATAAGTTAATGGCTCACGGGTTCTGCTCTCAAGGGTTGAAACCTTGAACATATGTGCATTGCTTTTTTGAAAAAAAAAATATTTGTAACTAAAACCATGTGTCTAAAATTTTACTT